>JXPQ01008432.1:49823-66224 GCA_001014675.1 Ephydra gracilis
GTTAATGTTAGTACTTGAGTTAATATTTGTAATAAGAAAAGTACATTTTTGATTTAATCTACCAATAATGTAGACAAATAGCTGTATTAACTATAATTTCTAATCATTTTATTTATTTATTTATCACTTCATGTTTTAATAATGGGCTCCATCAAATGAAATTCTCGACAAAGCTTTAAACGGTAGTCTTCAACTTTAATCATTTCTCCTTTAAATATCATTATCTCTGAAATATTGATACAATTTTTTAATAAGTTTTTCTTGTACGGAATGATACCTTTATGCCACGACAAGTAATCTAGTATGCTGTCTCTGCAGAAATTTTCTTCAAGTGAAAAGCAAAAAATAGTGTATTATGCAAAACAACTTTCTGGAACAAAATTCGATATTTTCATCACGGTGAAAAAATATTATTTTGTTTGATGAATGGCTCATATCGGTACTCCTGTTATATTTGCGAGACATGGCGATGCTCCTCAAACGAAAATTGTGTTTTGCGACATTCAAAAATGTAAAATATTGCCATAACATCGTATTAGCAATTTAATAACTTTCATTTCATTTGCTAAATACGAGTCTGATTTGCAGTGCATTCGATAGAGACAGTTATTGTTTTTGCTGAAATATATATTTTTATCGAAAAACTAACACGCCTTTATGTTCCAATGAGTATACAATTATAGTAAGTTGATAATTTAAAAATGATTATTCAGGCACTGAAGTAGTTACATGTGATATTATTTAACAATTGTATTTCACAAATTTCCAGTAGGATGTACGCGCACCCCTGGTCGCAACTGTTGCTAACCACAGTTCCAATAAACGGGAAAAGCATTTCATTCAATCATACACAAATTCCACAAAATGCTGATATTTTATTATTGTAGAAATAAGTACGGCTATATCCGCATAAAGCAACTATAACTCATCAAAACGTTTTCCACGTTAGAATATGAGGTGATGATGGGGTCTGCAAATTTTGACCATAATTTTATTTATAATATTCTATGAAATTGTAAGTGTGAATTTCTGTGGAATTACATAAAAACTTGAGTTCGGTCCGATAAAAATAACAATAATAGAAGTAATTGGCAAAAAAATTCTTTAATCCTATCAAACTTAGCTAATCAAGTTTCTCGTGGTCAGAACTTCCATGAAAAAAGATTGTAAAGTACGAGACCCCAAGTACATTTAGAAAATACCAAAAGAAACACACCGACATAAAAAATTCAGCAATGTATAAATAATTCTTAGAAGTTCTCTCAAAGTTTCAACGTGGAAAGTGAGAGATATCATTATTTCATTAAAATTTTCATTTATTTTGTCTTTTTTAGATCGCATACTGTATTATAATCAAATCAAATAATTCCAACTTCTTGCGAATTTTTCAACTCCCATGAGTGCAGTAGTACTTTGTTAATTTAGTTCGTTCAGTTCTGTCTCTCTTCCAAGCTTTCGATCGTGAGGGAGTCTCAGTTTGTTCAAATGTTCCAAAACTGTTAAAATGTATCATTTGGCCTTCTTTGTTGCTTAATCATTGGATTAAATATATTCCTAGGAATGTTATGCACAGTTTGCAATAGATTGTCAGCTTCTCACCATGTAAAACCCCTGTCTAACATTTGGAATACTTTGTTAACATTCACGTGGGCATCACCTCTCCGTTATAGAAGTGAAGCACTTATTTTTCTGAAATTGAGGCCCCACATTTAAATCTTGAATTTCACTTATTCATTTTTTTAAAACGCAGCTATCGCATCTCAAGATTTTTAAGCTAAACCGCGTACATCTTATCGTTATTTTAATTCGTGTTTGTACGAATACTTGAACAATTTTCTGTATGTACTTCATAATAGCCATCTCATTTCTTTCAGACTCACAAAAACTTCGCTCAGCAACCTATGCAAATAAATTTTACTTCTATTCTAGGAGAGAACACCTCCAATTCCACCTTTGCTGTTATACATATCCAGCACAAATATTTTTTCTAGGTATAGAAAATAAAAAAGATGTAGCAAAATATGCCAGATTTAAATGCTTCGGGTCCCTCACTGATTCATCGTTCCCCGTGTGCATGTCGTTTTTTAAAATGTAAACGAATATATCCATTAATTCAGCAATTGTAGCACGGAATTGATTGATTTTTGGATTGTTAAAAACTTTTTTTAATTTGCTTACAAGTTGTATTTAATACATTTTCGTGCTCCGCTCGCATATATTCCATTTTATTAGTGTGTGTATTCGAAATAATTATTATTTCCTGGGTAAGTAGAAACGAAATTTTTCCATTCAATTATGTTGTTTAGATGCATAAGACTGTTTAAATTCTTGATTTCGTGTTCATCCACCTGATTTCCAGTGAAAGCCTGTTCTGGTACTCTCTGAGGACAACAAATTTTGATGATGGGATTATGAGAGCGATTCATAAAGAAAAATTTTGTTTTTTTGTACCCAAAATCAATAAAATGACGTAGACCAGTTTATTGCGACAGAACGAAGCTTTGACCCTTGCCGTTGATTGACAATTTTTGATGATGGAATGATGATGGTGGTTCTCAAAGAAACATTCCGTTTTTTTTTTAACCCAAAATCAATAAAATACGTTAGTTCACCAGTTTATTAGGGTTTGGAAAATTTTTTCTGCATTTAAATTTTTATCTTTTTACTAAATATTTTGGGAAAAGTCTTACTTGTTTCATTGTTGCTTTATCTTGTAATCGGGCATACAAAAAATAATAACAATAACATAAGTGCGTGGTGGCGCACGGATTGCTGGTATTAACGGTAAAAAAATGCGGATCATTAAGGAGGTATCCTTCACTACAATGCAGTGGTACCATAAAGAAAAGCGTTTAAATCATCGAAAGAAAGGTGGATGCCATTGTAGGAAAGACAATGTTGTCCAACAAGCATAAAGATTCAGTTAGGAAGGTAGTTAAAGCAGCATTCGAAGCTCTACCAGGAAGCTTAGGTTGCACACATTTCAAAGAATACCACATTAGGCTGACATTACTAACAAAATCCGTTAAGAAAAGGTATTATCCAGTGACACCTTAGCGAAAGACAAAGCAATTCAGACGTGTTCGACCAAGACGTCTTCTGGAGTCCTTGGGCATATTGAGTGGTGATGATTAAAAAAAATAAGATTTATGAGATTTTCGTGTAATTTCAACAAGTAAGAGGACACACCAAATGAGAAACTCTTTTTTGATGATTACGTTGAATAAGTTTTGAAATACAAGGTACGTATTTAGTCGAGACATCAAGACAGTATATTAGCAGATCGCAGTGGCTTCGATGGCCTGTACTAGATTTAAGTGGAATCAAATCAAGTAAAAGCCTAATTAGCTTTGTGTTGAGGGGGCAACATTAATGTGCATAATGAAATCTCTGATGATGTTATCGTCATAGTCATTGATTTTTAATATATTCTTAGGTATTGGGTGAAGTGTTGCATGGAGGTAGGAAAATCGTAAATGTAACTACTATTTGATCTCTTATGTATGATGGTATGTAGTTTAGAAGCAAGGACTATAAGCAGACCTAGACAGTATTTATCACGCATTTTGGCAAGTATGGGAATCTATTCGTCGATTTTATCAAGGAGAATAGCAAATTCCTTTCCATAAATCAATGTAAGGAAAAGTTTTTTAACGCTAAGAAACTATTGTTCAACGCACTAGAACGATGTGCAGGGATTTTCGTTGAACTTGCGATATTGGGATGCAAACTGTGCTTAATGGTAGGTAAGCGAAAATGTCATCGTGGATATTAGTAAAACACGTACGAAACAAAAAAAGGATAATTTTACATCAGATAAGGTGTTATGACTAGTCTACTACGTCCCTACTTTTCATTTAGTACATATTATCCAATATTTCCATTAAAAAAGGATATTGATGTTATGTGTTAGGTTGTATAAATAAGCATAATCCGCATGTCTACTTGTTTTGCAATGGGCTTTTGCACGTGATTTAAGTGGAGGATTGTTGAAGTCGGACTCCAAACAGGATAAAACAATGAGTTAAATATAGATTTACAAACATAACATTAACAGGCCGGGGATACTGTTGCAACGATGTAAGTAGGAAACGAAGCAGGGCGAAACGTAAGCGCCTAATAAAATGACTGTTACTTTTATTAAAAGAATTAAGATAGGTGCGAAATCAGTATATTCCAGTTTTCTATAAGGAAAAGATAGTTTTCAGAACTAAAAAAGGAATAGTGCAAGTCCAGGCATGGGTGTAAAAAAACATTCTAAGTTTACCACTAAACGCAAACATAAAATTAAATTTTATACCATTCAAGGATGCAAAGTACCTAAACCCATTGAAGATGTAGAAATAGATGCACATTTTGCATTCAAGTTCAAAGGAATTGTATAGACTAGTTTTATAGTTGGCGACATATTTTATATTTGCTCTGAATGTCTTTCGAAAAGATCTAGTAGTTAATAGGATTCTGCAAAGTAAGATATTCATAAACAGAACTGAGCTGCTTTATAAACATTTCAGTATTTTTGCCGGACAGGAATATGATCTGATATTGTATTAATATCTATTAGAATTCATTTGTAATGTGAAAGTTTCCAAAGAAGACTGTGTGTCGATTAATTAAAATATTAATTGTTTCAAACATTTTCCTAAATTCAAATTCCAGTGCAACGAATTCTGATTCCCCATTAATTTGTAGTCCGGTGTTAAAGGGCATGAGCAGTTGTTAGGCAAAGTGTTTTGCTTTAACCTGGTGGGGAAAGAAGCATTACGTTTATCAATTCAATCAGCCCGTAAGGTATATCATAGGCACCGCCTTTAGGTGTTTTGGCTCTCTATGTGGAACCACCGTCTGATTAAACATACTCTTCAAGTGTTGAGGTTGTAAAACAGACAGACCACATTACCCAAATTTTTTTCAGTTGCTTGATCACCGCTCCAAGAACTACTAAATTCGACCTCATAGATCCGATGTCAGTGAGAAATGGCAAACTACCGCTGAGGAAAATATTTCAATAATTCATGTGACTAAAACAAAAATGTCGGCAATAAGAATGTTGCTCGCTAACTAGATAACGTTGAAGTCTGTAACTGCACGATGTCCCTCCAAGTGATTCCATAAAACGTTAGGGACCAGAAGCGGCTATCCATATGCAAATAACACGAGTTCATGAAAGGACTTACTTAATTGGCCACTACAAGCTTGCACAGGTCTTGGCCTTAGCGATCCTGTGGCGCCATTCTTCACGATGTTTTGTAGTTTGGTGCCAGTTGCGGATCCCTTACGCTTGGGATCTGGTCAGCGCAACGCAGGTTTGGTCTTCCTCTTCGACGAGTAACGCCACTTTACGAGCTGCTGCCGATTCATCCATACAAGCGATATGACATAGCACACGTAGCCGTCGAATTTTTAACCCTTTGACAATGTCAATATCCTTGTAGATTTCATACAGCTCCTTATTTCACTGGAAGCGTCATTCGCCATCGACACAATTAGGGCCATATATCTTCTGTAGGATTCTTCTCTCGAAAACACCCAGTGCTTGCTCATCAAATCTTGTAAGCGTCGTAACGTCATACGTCAGGACGGGCATTATGAGCGACTTGTATAATCTGGTTTTCGTTTTCCGAGAGATGGCTTTTTGACTGAATTGCTTACTAATCACATAGTAACAACTGCTAGCAAGAGTAATCCTACGTTTGATTTCAATGCTGATTGTATTACATATGTTTACTCTAGAGCCTAGGTAAACAAAGTCCTTAAACAGTTCGAACTAGGAGTTTTCCGTTTCAACAGATTCTCCTAGGCTGGAATCTTACACGTTGAAACAAAGTACTTTGTCTTGTACTTGTAGACTGCTAGACCAATCTTCTGTGCTTCTTCAACGAATTTGGAGAATGCGGCAGTAACTTCGCGCTTACATCGGCCAATGATATCCACATCATCAGCATAGGCAAGAGGTATCCCACGCTTGTAAAAAATTGTGCCGCTGTGTCTAAGCCCACACGGATAATTTTCTCCATCATTTAATTGAAGAAATCGCAAGATAGGGAATCACCTTATCTGAAGCCACGTTTGGCATAAAAAAGTTCCGGCAGAATGGCGCCAATCTTCACGACACATTGGGCATTTCTGAGTTTCATTTCAGCCTTATTAATTTATCCGCGATGCCAAACTCAGACATGATGTTGTATAGGTGATCCCTATTAGCAAAGTCAAAGGTGGCCTTAAAGTCGACCAAAAGGTGGTGTGAGTCGATTCGCTTCTCCTGGGTCTACTCCATGATTTATAGGAATATGAAGATCTGGTCGGTGGTGGATTTGCTTCGTTTGAAGCCACACTTGTTAGATTCAATCAGCTTAATTATAAACGGATTTAGTCTTTCACATACCACGCTTGACAGGATCTTGTAGGCGATGTTCTGGAGGCTTATGCTACGGTAACTGGCGCAATTTGAGGCATTTAAGTTCTCAGTTCTCAGTACATGGCAGAACATACTAAGACTCCAACCGCTCGGCATGCGTTCTTGTGACCAAATTTTGCAGAGAAGGTTGTACATGCATTTAGCCAATTCCTCGCCACCAGTTCTGAAAATTTCAGCTGGAAGGCAATCATATCCGGCAGCCTTATTGGCCTTGAGCCTTTGGATGGCAATGGACACTTCTTCACTGTCAGGTGGTGGGATCGGTTTAGAATTTCAAGTGATCGTTGCAATTGAGCTTGATATTTCACTGACTGTATTGTGGGACTCATCACTATTTAGGATGCTTTTGAAATGTACTCTCCATAAGGTTAGTGAGGTCTCGACATCAGTTACCAGGTTACCGTTCTACTCTTTCCAAAGCATTGGATGGCGATTTCTTCACACTGCCCTTTCAGAAACTTATGTTTTTGTGTTTAAAAATTCGCATCTCTTCTCTCCTTTTCTCGCGGAATTTTTCATAAGCCGAACGAGTTGTAGTGGACGTCAACGTAGCCTGGTATACAGCGTTCTTTTTTGCTACTGCTTGCAGGCAGTCTTCGCCATACCACGTGAGGTTTTTCGGTCCGTGAAACCTAATCTCTCCTCAGCACCACTTCGAAGACTTGTAGCAGTTGCCGCCACTGCCCGTTGATATCAGATGTTGTAGGAGGTTTAAGTAGGGCGATTGGAGAACGCTGCTGCAGTTTCTTGCGATTGGAGGTCCTGCACATCAAATTTTCGCCGCGCTCGATGCCACATTGTATTTTTGGCACGTAGACGCATTCTTACCTTGGCAACGACAAGGTAGTGGTAAGAGTCGATGTCTGTACCCCGTAACGTTCGCACATCCAGAATGCTTGACGAATAGCGTCCATCGATCACAAAATGATCAATTTGATTGCGCGTTAATTGATGTGGAGACTGCCATATTGCCCTGTGTATATCAAGATGCCGAAATTTGGTACTAGAAATGACTATGATCTGCGCCGCGGCAAAGTATATCAGACAAAGACCATTATCGCTTGTCTTGTCATGAACTTCCCGACCGATGGACCAAAGATACGTTTTTTGGAGACCATCGCATAAAAGTCACCAACCATGACTTTAAGGTTGGCTTTTGGGCACTTCTCGTAGAGCGTCTCCAGCCAATCATAAAAGGCATATTGTCGTCGTGGACACAGATGAGGCTTATATTGAAGAACTTCGCCTTTATTTGAATTGTAGCAAGTCGTTCATACACTGCAGCGAATCCCGTGTCCCAATGGCATAGCCTCTTACTTACTGCAAAGCCACAGCCGAACTCGTGCCTTCAAACATGACCACTGTAGTAGATGTCGCAGGACTTTCGGCTTACACTGCCCTGGCCCAACTATCGTCGAGAACATTTTCCAAGTAAGTAGCAGCGCCTGGTCTGTAAAGAGACCTTACATTCCAGGTGCATACTCTCAAATCATAGTCATTAAAACGTTTGTGGGGGCTTTTGTTAGCAGAGTCAGTCCATATCCAATGCTGGATTCCTGTATGCATTGAAGAAGCGTTGTACGTGGCAGCTTCCAAGGCTAGCGCACAACTTCATCAACTGAGAGTTATTTGCGTCGGTCGCATTCACTAATGCCTCAACGGATGTTGGCGCAGTACCCAGGATTATCAACGAAGGGCCCACACTGCAAGCAGAATGGGTGTCATAGTTGCCTATGGCATGCGAGTCGGCTTGGTGCAGGTTCATATGGATAATGCTGGCCCCACCACGGTGGAGCACTCATTCACTTCGCCTTATGAGTTTCAACACCCGGTAACCCCGGACAAGATAAGCAAATTTAGTGGCGGCGAACCAGAAATTAAGGTTTAAATCCTACAACTTAATTTTGCAACGACCAAGAAATCACTACGGTGATAAAGGGAACACTTTAATAACTTCCGGAGAAAAATGACGGGAATATTCCTACCAACGATATTTCAACTGCAACAATCGTCCAAGTTTCGTTATAAAAGTATCTTAAAGATGGCACATGAGACCCTATTAAGTGTGATCTATGATAGGCTGAAACTGAGTGGGTGCTATCAGTACGGGGTCCAACCTTTTTGAACTACCATCGGCCAGACCTTCCCATAAACCCAAATCTTTGAGAAGACCTAGGAGTAGAAAATTGATATAACCACCCTATTTATCGATTGAAGAGTTTGCTTTCGACTCTCCGACCAAGGGTCTTACAGGGTTCTATCATGTCTGAGTTTGGCAGACAAACTAATAAGGTTTTTGAAATGAAAGAAACGCCGAATGCGTCGTGAAAGTTTAAATTTACCTAATGAAGTACTTTGATGAAAACCAAGTTTCAGGCAAAGTAATTCATGCTGTAACTACGTGTTTTTAATACATTTGCACCATTTCATATAAGAGGGTGTTGTCTATCGTGTCCACAACGATGAATATATCGTTCACAGAATTAAAAGCGAAAAAAGATAAAATACAAAGTAAGCGCAAGAGAATCCATGGAAATGAAGTATTTCGAAAGTTTTAAGAACATTGTCTTCGTAGGCTCCAAAGTCATCAAAACTAATAATTGCCGTCAAGCTGGAAACCAAACGTAGGATTACTCTTGCCAGAAGGGTTTACTGTGATTGCAGTAAGCAATTCATTATAAGAGAACCATCCCTGCATATATATGTCGATCCTAATGTTCTTCCTGCTGTTCGGCGCAGAAGCACGTTAGACTTCACATGAGAGACTCATATATGCGAATAGTGAAGTGAGTTAATTACGACAACATTTCGCCAAACTTGAAATTAAATAGAATATATAACCTGCAGACTTCCCATGTCCCAAATGATTGTGCTGTGCAAGCCATCACAGATAAAACAGGAGTAAAAATTGAGTGAACTGATCTAAGGGAAAAAAAGATATTTTTATAATGCAAAACATAAAAATAACTTCCCAAGAAACAGAATATTGCACTGCAGTAGTAGATGTGAAATATTGAATGTAAAATTCGACGGCGGAAAAGTTAAAAGTTCATTGGCAGCGGAAATGTTTTAAATCAATCAAACTTGCACTAGAAAAGTGCTACGTAAAAGAGGGTTTGTTGCAGCCATTTGCTCCAGTCATACGTTATACATATATCAAGCTGCAAAAGTAGCAGCTGCGAACAGAAAATAATTAGAAATTGGCTCAAATTTTTAAGATACCTGTATTTTTATATGAACATCTACAAGAAACCCTTTTTCTGATTTTTTAAAGGATTTCTTAAGCAATGCATTTAAAATAATTTACAAATTGCAAAAAGCGAGTGCCAATAAAATGTCGCTACGAGATATTTGAGGCCATAAACTACCACGCAAGCAGTGTATACTTACTAAAAAATTACGTGTTGACTTGTGTCAACTGGATCTGTGACAGTATCAGAACCTACTGACAAAATCAGCTAGCATTGTCTTAATAGATCTATCGCAACTTTTAAAAGGTGAAGCGGATAGAATGATGTTTGATGCTATGTATGTCAATGATATTTCTACGTTGATACTTAATGTGACTGGACCAAGATCACTGAAATAATTCGAAATCAAGGCCCTGGTATTCTATAAGACACAAGCATTCAAAACTAAAATCACAAACGACTAAGATAGAAGAAATACCAAGACGTTTTGAGAAATTCTAAAGTTGCTCAAATCTCACTGAGCTTTGCTAATTAATTTTGGTTCCAAAGCAGAGGACAGGAGCGCTGTCGAAATCAGACGACTTTGAAATTCCCGAAGCAGTAATAAAGGTGCTATATCCAAACGACCTAATTGAAGAAATTGGTATTGACAGCACCACATTCTATAGTCAATAATACAGGCCGAGTGCTCAAATGGATTTTTCAAAATGGAATATGAACATTGAAGTGTTTGTTTACCATGAGAACATCTGGTGATTTTCCGAAAAAAGGACTGGGTATGACTAGATATATGCTAGGCACCTTATATCTTGGTATGGAATAAAATCCTTATGAAGTAAAGGACAAAATCCTTATGAATAAAATTCTTTTACAGCAAAACGGAAGCTCCTGTAAGCAAGGAAGTCTTACTATGCAAAAGGTACGTACACACGTAGTACCAGCAAATCATTATCAATTAGAAAGCAAGAGCGAGTCCCACAACAAAATTAAAAACTGTGAAATAACGCAGTGCTATTTCCTGGTTATATTGATTTACAAACATACAAAGAAAGAAATTGGGTTTGGTGGAAAATAAGAAATTATTTCATTTTTAACCTAAGTTTTTAAAACTGCGTCAATTATTCAAATTGTTGTACAAAAAAAACCTAAAACAGTGGGAGCAAACATTAGGACATCTACCGTGGATGTCTCATTCATCTGAATTGGAAAAGGAAATATATATGAAAAGAAGGAAATTGGAAGTCGAAAGCATTACTTCATCCATATCTACTTACATGTTATGTATTGATATTGAAAAAGTATGCAGTGTCACATAAATATTCCATTCCATAATCAGAGTATGGAATGAAATAATATCTCGAAACATTTAATGTTAGTTTATTACCGGAATGAAGAATTTAATTTAACAAATTCCCAAATCACACAATCAGAGGATGCTGAAAAAAAAAATTGAATTCCTGAATCCATAAGCAAACATTTTTGACCACCTTGCGGCAAATAGATGAAAAGTAGGTAGGAGAACACGAAAATGTGTGCGTTGTTCATAAATAAGAAAGAACTCACCTCACAAACTACACTCAAAAATCACGTAGACCATAAGCTCATAACAATTGTTTTCCTCACGATAATCACACAGTAAACGTCCATAATTATCCAATTTTAGAAATTGGAGACTTCAGAAGAAATGCAATATTCAATTTTCAGTAAACTTCGTTTTGAGTCTTTGGAAGACAAATTATTTCCAATTGCAACAACATCTGATCATCTTCTAGTCATCCAGTTGTCACCTTTACTATGATCATTCCTTAGTAAAACTTAAGTTTTTCAAAACAATTCAATTTTATTATTTACGGAGAAAAGTGACTTCCACAAAAAAAGGATCAACAATGCATCACTAGCCCCACATACTCAACTTCCAGCAATCAACAATTTACAGCCTACCTAAAGGTTTAAAGATCAACTATAATTGATGATATTACGATAGAAAACTGTCAGTCTGGACATGACTAGCAGTAATATATATCTATTGAGCACATAAACATTTCTTCTAGCGCAAAAAATGCTATTAGTTCGGTTTAAAACCGAAATTCAAGTGAATATGATTAACTGCATTGAAAGTCTCACTCCTAATAAAATTTTCAATACCTTTGTCTGGCGTGAGCTAAAAAATTTCAAATCGCTATGACAAAGCGGATTAGACTGCCTTGAAGCAAATAGATGAAAAGTAATTAGAAGAACACGAAAGTGTGTGTGCATTATCTCACATTGGTTTTCCAATGAACTTCATAGTGAACTTGATTTTTTAATATCTTAATTACTCAAGCAAAAAATATTTATCACCAGGTAATAGCATAATGTTGATTGTTGAATTATCACTTTTAGCAAAAAAGTCATAACGAAGATTTACAAGGCAATTTTAAGTGCAGGATTTATTCCAACTCATTTTGATGTTAAATATCAGAAAAGTTCTGTGCTTTTGCACATCATATAGCTACACCCATAAGCTTATTTAAAATTGGTTCACTAAGTTATAGTTAATAGTGTTATACAAGCGCATCATAAATCCACTTCACCAATTTGGTTTCAAGAGAAGACAGAACAGTTCAGCAAATGCATCATATTAATAAGAAATTCACAAATTGTTGAAGGCATTTATTTCGGTTGTCATTTTCATTGAAGTAGACCAGGGTTTTTGGAAGATTTTGTATTAAAAACGGTATATATTCGTATGTTGCTAATAGAAAATTTAGTGTGAAATACAAAGTACTGTACGAGGTTCCATATTATAGAACCTCCATCTTGAAGATGTTCCCACAACCGTCTGCTAACGGCATTAACTTTTTTCAATAATACTCTTCTTCAATGCTTGTATTATTTACCATGATAACATAAACATAAAAAAAAAATTGAAAAGACATAATTTGATCATTTAAAATTGACTTTAATAATAATTTGCAGTGGAGTTAAAGTCGGGATGTATTTATTAGATAAATTACGAATTGGTATTAATTAGATAAACTAAGAATGTACCGTTTGTTTGGTATGAAATAAAATTAAACAATTAAAAAATAACTCGTAAATTGTAAGTGCGCGCATGTCGAACGTTAAAAAAAAACAATTAAAATATGCCTAATATTGAATTTCTTATGCTAACAGACGCCTTAAAAATTTTAAGTCTGATTCTCAATCTGGTTTATCCAAATTAATGAAACCAAAAACGCTGACGTAATTTTAAATTAGAGTTGCCAGCGCTGAATCCAAAATGGATATATGCTTATATATCAATATGCTCAATCTTGATTTCTCCGGAACATCGTAAGCATTACTTGACGTATAGAAGGAATCAGATTCGGACTTTATATTCTCTTCAAACAATATAGGTATTTGTTAAGTGATTTATCCTTGTCCTGTCCTGTATAACCATTGTGTAGGAGCTAGCTTTTATTGGTCAAAGCAGTCCCGATAAAATCTAGCCGAATATGTACTATTTTGGAAAAATGATGATCAATGATTGATGACTGCATTTAAACTCAGAATGCCTCTCGCTCACACTTGTATCGCCAAACTAAGGATGCTTTAAGAAAAACGTTGACATATTTGGTAGGGATAGATTAGAATTGGAAAGAAGACGATTTTGTTTTGTGTACAGTACCAGTTGAAGTTTATATGCTCGCCACAGGCATAAATTAGAATAAGATATTAGGATATAGGATATCGTGTGATTCTTCGTAACTCAGATTTTGGATCGGGATGCAATTCAGCAATAGACTCTCTGTAGTGAAACTGTCTTATGAGAAACGTGTCTTCTTTCTTCTACGTTTGAATTTTAGTTTGGTTATCCAATGAATTCTCCTATAGTTCAAGAATTCATGACAAAATGCACATAAGGATCGCATCTCATGACTGTACTCAGATGTCAAAGAGTTGTAAGAACAAGATATAACGGTTAATATATCGCTAGAAGAAACGGATATTTTATTTTCGGCATTAATGGGATGGAGGATCAAGAATACTTTGAGTTTATTATTATGCTCTTTTATTATTATCTATTAATAAGCTCTTTTATTAATTTGTCTCAATTATCACGCTTTTCACTTTTTCATTTGATTCTGTCTTCGAACGTTGTCCATGCATTCTGGATGTGTAGTACATGACATAGATCTCAAGGATATGGTCGTTATGAGTACTCCCTCATTAAACATTTAGATTGAAAGAGTGCTAGATTACACCTCAAATGGATGATACGCTTACACAGAGAATACTGAAATGCACAATTGTTGCGAACTAACTGAATATTCCCTTATATTTGAGACATATCATATATATGTTTTATATGCCTCAGAATATCTGCTTTACACAGAACGTATGGTAACTAGACCAGCGAGTGGATATCGATGATATTTTTTCTTCAGAGAATGTCACACGTGCTTAAATTCCTCGAGATGCCTGTTACGAAAGCTATGATTGAGCTGAAATATTAAAACGTGGATTCTCAACGTGAAAAATTACAGATTTCAATCAATTTATGCAGTGCTTCCTATGCCTTCAACAAATGAAACAAAAACAAAATGCACCACAACAATTAGTCCAAACTCACAGTGTGGAAGCAAATACCACCAATACAAGAAGAGAACTCTAAATGTTAATGCTTCAAAAGGGTTCGAAGGGATAACGCAAAAGAAAATTTGATGGTAAGAATTTTGCCACAAACCACAAAGAGAGTACAAATTAATTTAATACAGATGCGAATTAATTCAAGAACAGATCTCAATGGACGATCACAAGCAATTTAGGATTTAAAACTTAAAGTAAAAACAATTTCAGACGTTTATTCCATCTGTCTCACAGAACGAGGGCTCAAAGATTATGAAATGCATACATTTGATATTCCAGAAGGTTTGGTGGTCAACATTGCTTTCTCTCATGGAAAGAGTGGGCTTTAATGGTTCGTTATCTTGCTCATATTTAGGGTTCATTTTGTGTTATACGACAAATGTACACAGATTTTATACAGTGGTTGTCAACTAAACGTATTTAAAGATATTCTTCCACATGGACTGCTTGTAAGGTCAAATATTCAGCTCAAGTTCTACTTCAGAACACTACTTTAAAGCGCTGACTCCTGCTTCCCATATGCTCTCTTGCATAGTAAGTTGGACATGTGTAGTTTATAATCATTGTAGCCATGTGTTGCACCTCACTTTGCACTCTTTACAAAACCTTGTGAAATTGCCGGATACGAACCAATTAAATGGATTTCATTGTCGGAATAAACAGTTATCGAGAACGTCGCCATTCAAAGGCATCTAAAAAGGCAGACACAAGTTGCAAGTTAGCTCGAGCTCATGGATGCCAGAAGGGGTGCCATGAATTCATTTGCCATAGTACGAGACTCATTCATACTTGTATAATTCCCTTTTAATCTTGAAATTGTTCAGATATTCCAATATTGTGTTGACCATTTTATTTTCCTTTAGAGCGGTGATTACAACTGCCAATTGATTCTCTTGGACTGATCGGGTCAATGTCATTTTAACGTATGGCTTTTTCAGTCCATTCAAAAGCAAGTCTTCCAAGGCGACAGAATTAGAATCAACTAAAGTAAAAAATCACTTAAATCACTTGTCTAAAGATATAAAACTGTAATAGATCTCTTCCATTGCATCCGATGTGCCCACTTTTACTCGAATTGGATCGTTTTCTAAGTGCATTGTAGGAGGACCATTCCAACACATCTTATAGAGCCAAATATCAAGGTTGCCTCTTGTTCCTCGATAAGCTGGATTCCCTTAGAAATACACATATGACCAGTTTAAATTACCCACCAAGTGAACGACAGTAAACATTCTGGTATTGATGAAAATAGAGTCCGTTCACTTCTACAGTTAATACTATTAAATTTGCAAGTTACTTATCATATTATAGGTTTAACCGGTCAGGAGGTCAGTCGAAAAAAGTTTAAGGCTAAGGAGACACTCCTGATATTCGCACTGAAAATAAATCGCTCTTTCCTAAAATTTGCTCGAGCCGACACAGGAACCACCGATACAAACACTCTGACCTAAATAAGAATTCAACTACTTGGGTATTCGTATGCTTAGGATTATATAAAAAAGGCTTAGGAATGCCATCCGCAGAGGTTCTGGATGCAATCTGTCAAGCCAGATAGTCTTTTTGAATTCCAAATTTTGTATGAGCTCCATCAGACCTCAGGCTGAATTAAACAATATTGCGGCTTGCTGTCTTATTAAATAATAATGGGGGAAGTGGAAAGTAACCGCCAAATTTTTACATGTAGGTGATTCAAAGACACCCATATAGAGTAGCGGGGAATACTTTCAGAGAACTTTCCGATAAATCTCCCCCAATTTTCTTTCTTCATTAGAAATTTTCTGTATTGGAGGTACTGCAAATAACGCAGAATTTTCAAAAAACTAATTAGGAAACGTTCTGGCATGGATATATCTAAGCTTCGTGTTTTCTATCAGAATGTTCGCGGCCATAATTCTAAACTTAATGATATATTTTTAAATTCTTTTTCGTTCGATTTCGATGTCATTGTTTTTACGGAAACGTGGTTACGGTATCATATATCGGACTCCGAGTTATTTTGAAATGATTTTGTAATTTTCCGCTGTGATTGTCGTCAATGTAAAGGCGGAGGTGTCTTAATTGCGACTAAAACAAGGTTAAACGCAGAGTTAGTTCAGTTTGATATTATAGATAATATTTAGTTTTTATGCATAAAAGTTAAATTTAATGCTAGGTTAATTTTTTTCATGGTCTTGTACA
>JXPQ01008448.1:0-10469 GCA_001014675.1 Ephydra gracilis
GGTAGTAACTAGCGATGGACAATACTTTGATAAAATTTTAATTCTCTTTATTTTGAAATAAATGCATTTTTAACTACAAAAAACGGGCCGAATTAATTTGTACTCCCAATATGCTCAGTTAATACTAGAATTTTGTAAAATCAAATGTAAATGATGGTTGATTCTGCATTAAAGCCTCTAGTGGGAGCACATTGGTGTACTGCAAGTAGCGCCGATTTTCATCTTATTACTGCATAGGTGTACAGGAGGTACCTCTAATGTTTATGCAACCAAGCATATTTTTGGTACACACATTTGTTATATTCACTGTACAATGGAATTTATTTAAATTGAAATAATAACTGTTGAAAATTCTGCATAAAGCCTCTTTTGGGACTCTTTAGGTGTACTGGAGGTACCTCTGACTGTTATTGATTCATGGCTTTTTGCGAAACAGTGTTACACCCCTTTAATTTCTGCTAAATTTGGAAATTTCATTAAAAAATATAAATTATAACTGCTACGGTAGGCTTAAGCCTGTATTTGAATTGGTATATGTATAAATTGATGCACTGCAGCGAAATGCTGATCGAATCTTTACCAAATTTATAGAATATCTGCACCAAATTTCGTGGAGCCACGTCACGCCGTTTCTATTATTTTTTGGATACGAACCGACGTAAACGCAGGTGGTCATGCTTGATAGGTCTCCGGGCGCTGGTTTTTTGTCTTACAAACGCATGAACAAAACTTGTATACACTTCGCCAATTTCATAAGCGACGTGTATAAAAATCAAATCCAACCAGAAAATATCTAGACTAGTATTGCCTGCGTCTAAATTGTTTTTATCAAATTCTATTTTAATTGTAAGTGCATTTTTTAGATTTTAACGAAAAAAGTTCTTGGGACTTTCTCGTTTCGAATGGGAAATTTTCGTGGGTAAATCCGTGATAACCATCCACTTAGACTGGAAACCCGAACCGATTCGGCAAAAAAACATTGATGTGGTGCAGCATGATCTCCTAAAACCTGCATTCAATTACAAACGACCAGAATGGCCCAGAAGACACGATAGCCGCATACAAAAACAAAAACTGCTCGAGGATACAATAAAATCACTTGGCTAGCAGCTGCTACCCAACACGCCATATTAGCCAGACTTATCTCCTTGCGAAGACCATTTATTTTCATTGATGGGAAATGCATTGCAAATGCACTCCAATTCCTAAGAGGCAGTCAAAATTTTGGCTTGCTTCAAAAGACGCACAGTTTTATTTGCGTGTAATTCATAACCCTGCGTAAAAGATGGAAATAATGTGTAGGTAGCAGTGCCAATACTTGGATATAAATGTATAATTTTGCATTAAAAATCAGTTTTTGATTTTCACAAAAAAACACTCACTTAAAGCACACTCAATTTTCTGACATTTTTGCAATTGGAATGCATAAGCACCACACAAGTACTACAAATTGAAAATTGATGATTTTCTTGTTAGGTTGTGACCCTTACATTTAAAGTGAGTTAAGTTTTGGCGTTAAGTCAACTTCTTTACAAATTTGTCTGTTTGAAGTGTGTCATTGTTATTTAGCGAAATCAAGCAACAGACATTGTACACTTAAAGCGGGCCACTTTCACTTCACTAGGACTTCGGTCGCATGTTGTGTGTAATGCAAACAAACATGATATTCACTTGCCAACAATTTCAGGATGCCTATAAAAAGCAAAACATTTTTTTTTTTATGATCCAGCGCCGCACCTTACCAGAGATATTTTTAACCCTATTTAATGCCGTAACTGTCTAATAAAAACTAATGGACAAAAGTAAAACGCAAGTTCCTTGATTTTTAATTTTGGGGCCTGGAGTTTTATTTTTGTTAGTAACTAAAATTACAGAACGATTATTTTCGTTTGAGGAAAGTAACGGACTGAAGCTTGAACTTTAAATACAAAAGATAACGATTTTTCTGGTTTTGAGATAATGATAATTGGCCATACTTATGGCCAGTATTGGAAACTGTGCGCTGGTTGCAACCATTTTCGTAGAGCGTCTAAAAAATTTATACCACGCTAGTTGCACAAAACTTTAACTTAACATCAGAAAAATGTTGCAATATTAACTAGAACGCTGGTCAATGGGAAAAGTTTTGCACCAATGTCGCCCAATCACAAGACATGCTCAAAATAAATGTCGGGTAGAATATCGATCAATTTAATTTATTTTATTTTAATTTATTTTATTTTCGTACTTTTGTGTGTGTCCCGCTGTTGTTACCTTTTTCGTGTACTTTATANCTTAGTCAATTGACTGAGTTTATTATGGCCTTGAGCAAAGTCTGTAATGTACAAATATAATCGTGTCCTACTATATATTTTCTAGAGAGACATACAAAGACAAAAATTTCTATTGAGCAATGTGCGTTTGTCCGCCTAACTGTCAGATCCCTCATAAATTGAGTGGTTTTGCTTGTATTCGTAAAAAGTGAGGTCAAGTGCGTAACTGCACAAAATCAGTCTATATGTTCCAGCAGATGTTTCATTGGATGCTACTGAAGTTTGATATTTTAGCACTTTTGGATCATTGACTAAAATCAGTGCATGTCTTTCATGCACATCCAATAGACCTTTCACACACGATTTGACAGTAATACACTTAAATGCTTAGTGTTCTATCGCATGTTATTGAAGTGCTGCGTTTAGGCGTTTTGAAGTTGTTGCCATAATATTTTAAAATTTGAGCGAAATCGGTCAATAACAACGGGTATCGCTAATAAAACTTTTACTCCCGATTTTATTTAAATATATGCAGTTGCCAATTTTCATGTGAAGTTATTGAAAATTCGGATTGGTGCGAAAAGCTTTAACATTTGCATTGTGTTCTTGAGTTTTTAGTGGAAACGGTCAAGAGTTTCGTTGAACTTTCATATTAATTTTACGCGCGAAATCACTGAAATGTGCATAAAATTAGTGAGTTAATAGCAAGTTACTGAAATTAAGTATTGCTTAATTATTTTGGCATAAGTATAGTTTCATTGACTTTGCGGGTAATCCTGCAATATTTTTGGGAACCTGCAATAGGTGTTTAGCCGCTGATTTCACTTAAATGCGTCATTGCAAAGCAAAAAATGTGGACTCGCAGCAGTTTTTCGATGCTACCATAAACTTCTCGAGTTTAAGCGGAATTTGTCAATAATTCCGAGCAGCTCCCGCAGAACTTCTGCTCCCAAATTTACTGAAATCAGCATAAGAATCAATGAAGGAATCGCAAGTTACTGAAGCTTAGCAGTGCTCCATAGTTTCTATAAATGAGTGCGTTTAATCCAAAAAAAAGTTTCGTTATTATTTCATCCAAAAATGATGTATTACGTAGCTTGTTATGATTGAATATGCCAACCAGCCTGTTCTGTTTAGAAAAGGTCTTTCCAGTTTGCCATGTTTCAAATTGCGCATTTGCACTCCAGAGCACCCGAGATGACGTCTAGTTTCGTCATTTTGCATAAAAATTTCAAGTCTCTGTTTTAATGAATAGTTCTGCATAATGTTTTATTAATATTCTTACATAAATATAAATTCATAATTAAGTATTATGTTAATTGCTGATATATTATGCTATGCCAAGCCGACTTAATTGATTAAAAACAATAGAATCGTGACAGATGTTGATGTAGTGGATATTGTTATAAGCTTATATTCAGGCAGTTTTAATTGCAATTGCAATTATAAAAACCTGGAAAGGTTTTGAATTTTTTTTTCTGCTATCGCTATTTTGTTTATTCATTGCGTTAAATTCCAAAACTGGTTTACGCTTATTTGCTTTGCAAAATGTTTTATTTCATTAAATGGGATATGAAAACGTGAGCAAGGTTATATTGATGAACGGTCTCTTCCGTCTTTTGCGTGCAGTGCAACTTCTTTGAAGTGCCAGCACAAAGAAGTGGGTCTGTTTACGGAAAGATTAGACTATGGAATTCAAGTTCAAGTGCGGTAGTCAAATGCTCGTGAGAAAATTCAAAAATAGTTAATGCCATAAATGGTTCGATGACCTGCGCGTTGAATTGAATTCAATCATCAAACGCAGAAGCATATTGCACGCAATTAAACAAGTTTCTTAGCAACCACCCAATGCCCAAATTTTGTGAATTTCTTGTATAAATGTACAAAAAAAGAAAAAACGAAAAAAAATTGTAGCACGTATTTGAAGTGAATTTTAAAAATATTTCATTTAGCCTAACACATTTGTTGATATGATGACATTAACACATCATTCGTTTTCCGTATTTTTGACTTTAATTGAAGTGTCTAGCTACCTGCAGCTTCTAGAAAACGCTGGTGGAGCACATTTTATAGAAAAAACCTAGGTTGTAATAAGTTTTTCATAGTATTTAAAAATCTGAGAGATTCGAATTCAAAACACTATTTTCGATGTCAAGCAGTTTGTTATCGAGTTCGCTATAGTTCAGTATATAACTCCAATCGATCAAAACATTCATTGAATAGACAAATTCTGAAACTTTTTAACAGCAAAAGCATTCTCTTTTATTTCGTTCCTCAAGAGGTATATGTGTCGATATAATTGCTTCCGCATGACCCTTTCAGCGGCTTACAAACATAATATGCCATTACAATCGGGTGCAGGTTTTGGTCTCAACAATTATGAGGCGTCAGACTTACCGATGCTGTGCAGCTTAACCCCGCACATCGCAAATACCTAGCTTTCTGACATCAAGCTACGCCTGGTGGTCAGTCCAACACAGTTTCGGTTTTCCTCTGCTGCGACTCCCACCGCTCGCATTGAAATTTAACAGCTTACGAGCTTGTTCTGGCTTATTCATACGAGCGATATGCCTAAGGCAATGCAGGAGTTGGTTTTTGAATTCATTTAACCATGTCAACATTGTCATTTGACCATGTCAACAATGTCATTTGACCATGTCAACATTGTCATTTGACCATGTCAACATTATCAAGCCATACAAAAATGTTGTGGTGCGATGGGAAAACCAATGTTTATGATTTAAATTACATTTAATTATTCAGTATAGTCTCCCTCAATAGCAATACACAGTTTCTAACAAGATACTCATTTATGCATGCCATTCCCGAACATAGAATCTGGAATGGCTGCAGAATAAGTTGGCGCACGGGTTATGATGTAATCAATTTATGAAAACGTGTCCCACGCATGCATTTTTAAGAGGTGGAAACTGGTATAAATCGCTAGGGGCCAAATAGGGTAAATATGGTATTTCCTTCAACAAATCGAAATTTAATCCACGCATATTCACCTTTGTCAAAATGGTCTAGTTACAGCGTGCACTTGTCATGGTCAAAAAGGATTTTCTCAGCTATTATTAAATTTAAGAATAATATTTTAAACTCTGTTAAAACAGTTTCCAACTAATCCACAAGCAAAATTCAATTAGAATCCGAAAAACTCATGGTAACACCTTCTGGGCTGATATCAGGAGACGAACTTGATTCGGAGCACGCGTACTCTTATTTCGAAGCAGAATCATGCTTATAGACGTAAGTCTTATGCATAAACCTAAGTCGACTGCAAAAATTGACTTTATTCTTTCCATCCAAATCTAAATGTTGTTGAGAAAGCCGCATTCGGATGTGTTTTTGTTCCATTCCAATATGTCAGTCAAAAGAGCTCTTGCCCTACGCACTGAGCCACCAGGGGCCTCTACCAAATTTCTTTCAGTCATTCGATAAATATCCAAGAGGCTTTCCTTAATTTTTTTTTACGATTTCGATTTTTCGTTATTCTTGACGTGGTTCGTCTTTTAAGCTGCTATGACCGCGTTCCAATTCCCCATAACATCTCATCTAATTGAGGGAGAAGATTTCTTTTGCACGCTCAATATTCGTTTTTATATTTTCTTTACTTTTAAGTCTGCTAAAAATTTAATCACTGCACGATACTTCTTCCATTGCAAAAAAAAAAAATTAAAAAAAAAATAAAAATAAAAATAAAAAACACTGTACTTGTGGCAAAATTTGAAAAATTGTAGTAAATAATAANCAAGGTAACGGTTGCCTGGGGCCGACAGTATAAAAGATGCGTTTAACTTCTAAAAGAGAACCACTGAATCATGTGTAATTTTGGCGCGCACATTAATGATGTATAATAATATTTGTTCACTTCAAACTGAAATGATTCAGTAAGAGAGCATCTAGTGAGAGCATAGGGGTGTACTGGAGGTTCCTATTATTTTCATACGTTCAAGTCCATTTTTGGAACGAACATTTATTAGAATAATGTTAACACAATAATTTCGTGGAATTTAATTTATAATTAATATTTGAGTATTAAAGCTTCCATAGGTGTACTGGAGGTTGCTATGATCTTCATCCATTCAAACCTATTTTCGGTACACATATTAATTATGTGCACAAATTGGTACACACATTTATTATACTTTCGCTCAATACCGAAATTTGTTTAAATTCTAATTTAATTGAAGATAATTCTGTATGAAGCCTGTTTATAGGTGTACTGGAGCAACCACTGATTTTAATTAAATTATGTTAGAACACCAATAGATGATTTTATATCCCGTTTAATTTCGAAATTTTATTGAAAAATATCAATTCTGACGGCTGCAGCAGGCTTACGCCAATAATTTGTAATAAACAGGTGGACTAAAGGTACCCGAAATATTGTTCAAATCGTGACTAAATTCATAATTTAGTTTAACATTTGTCCTTAGAACCGAATTTCTTTGTTTGGCTCAAAACCCTCCTTCTAGTTTTTGTCTACATACACCTGGACGGCCGGGCATACATGGATTAATCCATTCCTATGGCAATGCTGATCATATCGATATGAATTTTGAAAGGTCTCCAGACAGTAATGCTGGCTGTTACAAACGTATGAATACTGTGACACGTTGATACTGCATGGCGTGTAAACAACGAATGAATTGGCACATTGAAATGAATCTTGATGTATGTTTATATGTAGAGTGTACCAACATAACAAAAGGAAAAATTGGTTTGAAACGCACGTCGTCGCTGCTGGAATCGCAAAACTTATTTGACAATTTTTTTTATGCAGCTCCTGATTCCACAGCTATCTGCTAGCGTCGTGGCAAGTCTCATTTTTCTTATGTTAGATTTTCCTTGAGATCAGATTCTGAAATTGTCGTATAGCACGGCCGGGATTCTGACCAAATTGTTTATGCTGGGCTTTGTTTTCCGAGAGAAAGCAATATCAATCATTTGATTTATGAGCCCGCAGTAATTTTTGTTACGTTGCTCGATATTATTTATTTATACGCCAGACCCTAAGTAGACATAGTGGTGCCACTTTAAGTTTTCCATTTGAAGAGATTCTCCTAAACTGTAGACCTTGCACCTTTTTAGAAATTACATTGCCTTGCTCTTATTAGACATATTTTCTATTAATCTTTAAAGAGTGCGGAAAACGCAGCAGTAACATGCGCGTCAAACGGAACGCAACGAATAATTCCGCCTTAATCCCGTTCAGTCACAAGACTCTGCTCCAACTTTCACGACAACTTGGGTGTTGAATACTTAGAACAAGACTACCATATTATTGTCGTGTCATTTCAGCACTTTTCTGCATTCACTATTTTATCGAAATTCATGCACTTGCCTCATTGAATTGATATCCGACTGAACGTAGCATTCTTTATAAGAATTTGTTCACAAACAGCCACTGAGAATATAAATTTATTTCTAAAACTCAAGTATTCTTGTGTCGCATTGTTAGTCGCAGCCCTGTTTTAAAGCCACTCCCTGATTTGTTTTAATGCTCACATATGTTCTCTGGAAGTTCACCTTTATCATGAAAATTTAGCATCCTGGGCCAAAGGGTTCATTGATAATGCTTTACAGTATCTCGACGCCCAAGGCGACGTACACTTGATAGAGGTAACTGTTGTATTGCCGATTTGACAATTGTTGGCCAATGGATTGAGCGCCAATCCTATTGGAAAGCTCTTGCATAGTTCCAAAGAAATGCCATTGGCTTGTTATGGTATTGTACGTTGCGGTTTTTAAACTCAATCAGACTCAAGCGCACTATTCTAAATTATTTTCTTTACAAATCCCTCAATATTGATTATTTATTAATTTGTTGTATTTGCAGATATGGGGCGGCGAGAATGTGGAAATGTCATTTCGCGTTTGGCAATGTGGCGGTAGCATAGAGATCAGCCCTTGCTCGCATGTGGGGCATGTGTTTCGTAGCAGCACACCCTATACGTTCCCGGGCGGCATGAGTGAAGTGCTTGGTGAAAATTTGGCACGCGCTGCAATGGTCTGGATGGATGAGTGGCAGAATTTCGTTTTGCTGTATACGGCTGGCATGTCACTCTCTATGCGCGATAATGTAAATGTCAGCGAACGTATAGCTCTGCGCGAACGGCTGCAATGCAAACCATTCTCATGGTATCTAACCAACATATGGCCGGATCACTTCTTTCCAGCGCCTGATAGGTTCTTTGGCAAAATAATTTGGCTAGATGGGCAGACCGAGTGCACGCAAGCGTACACGGAGCATATGAAAAATGTGCCTGGCCGGCTGATAAAGCGCGAGTGGAAGCGTGTCTTTGATGAGATCGAAAGCAATGCTGAGCAATTTATGCAGCTAATCGATTTGGATCGCGACAAATGTCTGCGTCCAGTTAATGACAATGCGCCACGTACAACTCTGCAGCCAGTGACCGTAGGCGACTGCAATCCGCACTCACAGGCCATGGATATTTTTGTTATAACGCCCCGGGGCAAAGTGATGACCAACAACAACATTTGTCTAACATATAGCGAACAAAAGATGGGCATGATAAAAATGCTAAAGAATCGCAATGCCACCACGTCGAACATTGTGCTGACGCAGTGTGGCGATGATCGACAGCAATATTGGAACTATGATATGGATGTGAGTATAATTTAAACGCATGCGCACCAGTTGGTTTAAATAATTATTTGTGTTTGCAGACTCAACAACTTATACACCGCGATACGAAATTCTGCTTAACGCTGAAAGCAGCCAAAAATGCGCGCACGCACAAATCAGAAAAGGTTATCGTTGCCCTTGAATGCGACTACAAAGATGTCACACAAAAATGGGGCCTCATACCACTGCCATGGCGGTTGTAAATGCTTGCCTACATGTTAATAACTTCAACTTAATGCAACTACACGAAATGATGTATTTTCATTTTTACTTTTTTATTTAAATTTTTTTCTACACGCATACACAATCAACAAACATGTGATATTTTTTAAATTTTGCTGTTTTTTTCTCACTTGTCCACACACGAGCAAGTCCTTTGGCACATAAACACAAACTGGTGTCCGCTAGATCGTACATCTTAAAGTTAAATAATTTCTGTGAAATTTAGACGAAAATAAGCTACTGCGCAATTAAGCAGGACAATGAACTGTGTGCTATTTGGCAATTCTCATTTTAATTGGAATTGAATTGTTGGCCAATTAAAATCGAGCTTAAGTCATAAAATGTAACAAAGAATTTTTATAACGAAACCAGATACTACTAATATTTTATCGTATTTTTATTCCATTTTTTATACTAGACAAATTAAAAAAAAAAAAACTACAAAAAAAAAAATAACGTTTATTATAAATAAATTAAGCTAAGCGTATTTTTAGAAAAAAAAAAAAAACATTCTCTCAGTAGTGCTGGAAATGGGCTAAAAGACTAAGTCGCACCAGGGATTATGTTACATAAATCGAATTGCTTGCTATTCCTATGATACCTCAACCTCAAAATGAAGTTAAACGGACAACTATGCAAGAAAAAAAGTATAAAAGTGCATGAAAGCATGTCACGCTACTATTGATGACTGCTTTTTGCATAACAAAAAAAAAATTATATCTGCTGCTATGAATGTCCTTGAAATTGCATTTTTATAGCTTCAAAATATAGGATTTTCAGTGAAAAAGTGCTTCACAATACTGACAAATTTTGAAAGAACTTTATTCACATGCGACATCAACATTTTCAGAGATTTTGGAATAATGATGGATTCTTAATAACATTATGTTAAACATACAAATTTAACGGCCAACAAGGCCTATGGTGCCTTAGCCTCGATTAAACGATGGGTCAACATATATAACGCCCTTTACACCACTAAGTTATTATTTACATCTGTGGTGGAATATGGCTGCATATTATGGTGTCCGTCTATGGAAAATTTGTCGACTTATCCGAAGAGACTTTAATGGAGCTGCCAACTACAAAAAACAGGCGCATCGTGCGTGGCACTTCGCTAATAATTAACGTAATTAATAGCTCTGTTGTTCCGGGATTTTTATGGAATAGTTTAAATTTTTATATTCCGTTGCGTATATCGCGTCAATTCTTGCCTTGGATTTTTCCGTTTAAATTTTTAACTGAACGAACCTTTTCAACTGATGTGCAATAATTTTAATAAATATTATTTTTCTTTTCTGAATTGGTGATAGTTCATTTTCGGTTAAAAAAAAAAAAAA
>JXPQ01008479.1:17569-32425 GCA_001014675.1 Ephydra gracilis
TGGAAGTCCAAGCATCTGTGATCTTCTGGTAATGCTTTGCTATCGTTTAAGCCAGCATTCTTCATTGCTGGTAACCTTTTCTGCCTCGGCCAATTTTCCGTGTTCGTGTGCCTTTCCGCATGTCAGCAGCACATTGTCTTTCGCCGGTATGATATTCCTAATTTTTATTGGCAACATTTATTGAGCTCCCTTGTTTATTACTAATCATAATAGCNTAAACTGTTAAATTGTAAGCTTCGTTTGAAAACCAGTACGAAAAATGGCAAATTTTTACTGCGCTTTAAAAGAAATATTNCAAACTGTTAAATTGTAAGCTTTGTTTGAAAATCAGTACGAAAAATGGCAAATTTTTAATGCGCTTTAAAAGAAATATTAAAAAAAAGAATGAAGAGTATGAAAGAGTGTGCGAGTGAAATTGTAATACA
The DNA here is from genome assembly GCA_001014675.1 of Ephydra gracilis. Lineage (NCBI taxonomy): Eukaryota > Metazoa > Arthropoda > Insecta > Diptera > Ephydridae > Ephydra > Ephydra gracilis. Next base: position 17,995 of record JXPQ01008479.1, read on the forward strand.
AACACATGTGATCCGCCGCATTAAGTAGTCCACCCTCTGAGTTTGTGCTGCAAAAAACGGACAGCAAAACTTCATTCACGAGGCTTGTAAAAATTCTTTGCTTAAAAACATAAATACATAGAAAGGCCTCCTGATAGAATCACTTAGACCATTGTATTGCCCTGCAGTCTTCTGCTTCAGTCCCTGTCGCCCGCGTTAAGAATGGTACGGAAGGATACTGCCGTGAGAGTCAGTCGTCCAGTTAAGATTTCGTACAATGCGCAGTGTATCAATTTAGAGAACGTGCCCAGCTGTCGGATATCTAGCTTGGTCATGCATGATTTTCGATCACACCACTGCCGAGGAAATGCAGGCTGTGTATTGCAAGCCCCGCATACCGGCAAAGGGTGTGTGTTGTTGAAGTTATCGGTTTCGTCACCACACACCGGTCCGATGTCAGTGAAGTTGAAATCTCCCATCAGTGCATGGGTATCTACGAAAGTGTGGCCCGTAAGCAAGACTACCGTAGTCTTGAGCTAGATTCGGTCCATATTAATTAGTTCCATACTTTTCGCTGGATTTATCATAGCTCCGTAGCGTTTTTTCTCGCTCTGCCATTTTCTAGAATTTTCGATGGGTATTTAGCTTATATGTTGTTAAGAGAATAATAATAACTGCCTCATAGGTGAACTCGCCCTGGCTAGTTCGGTCGCTATGGTATTCGCTTGAGATGCAGTAAGGCCTGAAATTCAGATTAGTGTCAACTTGTTTTCCCTTGCAATCTCGTTTAGAAAATGTGCATAGAATTTGATCGTTATGGATCCTTTATATGTGGATTTGAGTTGTCGACGCGTAGCCTGGTGCCCGAAAGTATAAGAATATCCCTGTAGGATATGCTTGATTCGTTTAATGCATCGCTCGTGTGCTTAATGGCGATCACTTCCGACTGGAATGTTGGAAATATGATTGTGATGTGGTTTTAAAAAAGATACTGCGTAGAAAAATAATATATTAGCTAATTTGCCAACGAGCAGCTTTTCCTTATATTACGGTAATTCTAACTGTATTGTGTTTTTATGTTCGTTTCTCTTCGTATCTTACTGTTACGTTATGTCTGGAGTAAGAAGCTGCTACACGCAATCAACATTTATGAAAATAAATTTTTAATAAAAATTGTTGTAAAAATATTGTCATGACCTCATTTCCAGGAGGTTTCTAAAATATAGTATATTAAAACTGCTAAACGGCAACTTTTGATTTTATATAAAAACATTGAAAACACAGGAAGCCTTTTAAAGTAACAGTGAGCATAAGTAAAAATGCACAAGAATATATATCAAAATCATTGCAAAAATATCAATATTTCAATTTTTAAATCTAACTAATTACAACATTAAAAACAAATTGAATAATCACACACACCAAAATAACTTATCTTGTACACAAAACGCACAAGTACTGGTATAAATCTTTGTTGTAGCAACGTTAGTGAATAACCATTTAATTAGTAATCTTCCAAAAATAAAGTATGCTAATAGTATACAACTAAATCAACTCTAGCATATAATCGTGAACGTTTATTACTCTCGTCTTCTAAGTAAAATAACTTTTAACTATTTTATGTTTAAATATTTTGTCTTGTTACATTTCAAAAGAAAAAACTATTTTTGATATCATTGAGAATTAATTATATAACGTTTTATATACTGTTAACTGTCAATTTGTTTACATACAGTTTACCTTTGCATTCTGTTTTAACATATATATACATATTTTTTTTTTTAAATATTTATTTTTGCATATAAATGATTATTTAAAAAATAATTACTGTTGAATGATGAATATCATAAAAATGTATTTTGCAATCTGAGAACTAAGTTAAATTCCTAATTGATTGTTAAATTTTAATAATAAAAATATTTTAATGAGCAAATAAATAGATTTTAACAAACTCAATTATATTTATATGTAGTTTTACTGCATTGGCATTAGGCGAATGGGCTGCTAGCTAGCCTCGTATTATTACAAACATTCAATGCCTGTATTATGATGTTGGGATATTAATGAACATTCCAGCTTGCATCAGTTTTCTTGGGAACTGAGGGAAAGAAAAAAAATTATTTTAGGCATAGCCGTATATCATGTCCCAATATCTGGGTGTACAGTAAATAAATAAATCAATTTTTATTACTTTAGTTTGAACGATAAATATAGTCAAGAACGAGCAAGTTGCCCAAATAAGCATTTTAATATAGCAGGTGTTATGACAGCTATATATCGAACCCAATCGGCCGTAAAATTTTTTGTTTTTCAATTAATGAAAACGTAATATTTCAGTTGAAAGACAAAAACTTGACAACCAAAAAATTTTGTTATATCGAAGCTTCATGCTAATTGACCAAAAACTTTTTGTTCTAATTCTGCAGCGCAGTCAACTGAATTTTACCGAATTGCAAGCAATAGACTAGGAATTTGTTGCCTCACTGAGCCCGTTTTACTTTGGAACCTTTAGTAGGGTGTCAAATCAGTTCGAAAGAATTAACAATTAATGGGCATATTTCAGAGCCGGCCAAAAGCCCTGAAAATTGCTCAAGTTTGCTGACTTTAGTGGGAGTCAATTCTAAGTCATGGGAGTGTTGCTACTTTTAGTTATATGAAACATGTCCTGGCGAGTGTTTACAGTGACACAGTACGTAACTTTTAGATACTTGTCCGTCCTTACTTACCTTCGCAGTATTTACAGTAGTCACTTTGAACTACCCCCAGTGGATAATAGTATATAACCTGAGGATTGTGCACAGTAATCATGGACTATGAACTTTCTAGTTTCTCTTTGAGTATGTTTATTGATTTGTATTTACTTTGGAAAAGTTTCAAAGTTCTACATTCAGTTTTGAATATGCATCTGGCATTCGCAGCCTTAATAGGCTCCTCTTTCGGCTTATGTTTGCATGATTNTTGCATCTGGCATTCGCAGGCTCCTCTTTCGGCTTATGTTTGCATGATTATATTAACATGCAAATTCCGTTGAGGCAGTGTATTTCCTGACATCGGTAATGCGTGCGTCATGCAACTACGTGCATCCTTGGAGTGTCATGCCATCCATATTCTACTGCAAGCAAATCTCACAGATCTTCGGCAAACCAGTGTAGATGCATATTATTTTATTTTATTTTTTTTTCGTCATTCTGCTTCGAGGCTTGCTATCATTTTCGCAAATGCTGAAACCCGATCAGTAGCATAGATGGACAATAATATTTAAGGCTTTGCTTGGGATTGTTCTCAGTGCTGCGGTTAACATAACGTGTCTTGTACACTGTCCACAACCTTCAGGTGGCAATATTAACCAACTGCTGTCCACCAGGGTCCTACTTCGCAAAAAAGAATTAGCGTAAATAAAAATTGGGATGAAAATTTCGTAGGCAAGCCTAAAAAACTTTTTTTTAATAAAATTTGATTTTATTGCTGAATATAGTTGTCTTCAAGCATGATACNAGGATGAAAATTTCGTAGTCAAGCCTAAAAAACTTTTTTTTTAATAAAATTTGATTTTATTGCTGAATATAGTTGTCTTCAAGCATGATACACCAATTATAGCGCTAAGGTAATATTAGCATTTTTATAGTACGATTTATATGAAGTCTTAAAATGGATCTCAGTTATGGCAATTACCTCTTTAACGGCGCTAAACATCTTTCCAGCGAAATTTCTGTGAGTAAAGGAAAAAATCGCTGGGGGCCAGGTCTGGAGAATGCAGTGGATGTGGCAACAATTCGAATGCCAATTCATGCAATTTTGCCAACATTTTAATTGATTTGTGTCCCGAAATGAACACCGAGGGCTAAGCACACAGTGGACACACCAAAGAGGGTATAACCGACGCAAACATAAGAAAAGTTCACCAAATTATTTTTGAAGCCCGCAAAATGAACTTGATCGAGACAGCTGTGGCTGTGAAGATACCAAAGACACGTGCTGGACATATCGTGCATGAATATTTGGGTATGTGAATGCTGTGTTTAAAATGGCTGCTGCGCGAGCTCGCAATCGATGAAACCCTGTCAACAATTTATGTTTCTGAGCAATATTTCAAGCTGTGCAAACATAATAAACCTTAAATTATGCGTCAGTTTGTGACGATGTATGAACCANGCTGTGCAAACATAATAAACCCCAATTTATGCGTCAGTTTGTGACGATGTATGAACCATGGCTCCATTCTCGAGGTGGTGAATCAACTCCAAAGTATGCAAAGACGAAACAATCCTCCGGCACTGTTATGGCATCAGTTGTTTTGGACTGCAATATGCCAATTTGGTACATGATGACTACTGCTTCGAACGCTCGAACTGAATCTTATAAGTTTTACTTTAGATGGGCGACAGAGCATATTTATTTTTGTAATTCCGCTGTATATCATAATTTGACTAAGAGATATGCAGCGCATAATGCGAATGAACATTGAAAATTATTCATCACACCATTCATAGGAGACTTACAATATATTAGCATACAATTAGGCGCATTCTGAGCAACGTGAGCTGCCGGTGGCGCCTTAATTAAAAGGACTTCCATCTTTTTCGCTTTGTCTGTACGTATTTCTTTATGACTGATTTTCAGACGTTGCTTCATTTGTTTACTTATTTTGTTTATTACTAATAAATGAATACGCATGTGTATTTCTAACGCATTTGATAGCGACACGAGCCGATACGAAGACTATGTTAAAGCGGTTCGCCGAACATTGCGTTATTCGCGCTCTTAAAAAATTACGTTCATAATTTTCGTTAAAAACTGTAACAATTATTTTATAGACCTCACTTGGGCAAACATATATAAATTTTATGCATATCGCTCCATATTTTCTAAAAGAGAAAGTAAGTCCGTGTGTATCAGCCTTAATGCTACCAACAACAGATGATTTAAGTTGACAATTGCTTTCGCAATACACAATTTGATTTAGCAGCGAATGCCGGGAAAGCTTGTTTCAAATTTTCGGCTGTTTAGTAAAAAATTAAAATTCCGAGTTTAATTGCCGCAAATCCGTTCAACATGCAAAAATACACTGTGAAAGTTGATTTGTCATTATTTTTTAATGATGCACGCAAGCATGTTTTAATTTTAGTTGATTCAGAATGGGCAAATGTTAGAAAATTGCAAGAACACGTTGAAGACTTATTCGGGCTAAAAAAAATTCGCTTTCAAACACCAGAGGGTTTGCTCTTGCCATCAAGGGAATCCGTCGAAATTGTCAAATATGTTCATGAAATCAAGTATGTTTACATAGAAAACCTAAATAACAATAACAAATTTGTATTTGCAGAGCATTTTCCGGCAAATTTAAAAAGAAAAAACAAGAAAATATGCTGATCGGAACGATGGGTGTCAGTCGGAGTGAAGACTCCATTGCTATGGAAAGTCAGCAATGCAAGCGTAAACTCGTTTCCGTATCGTTAGAAAATAGTTCAGCCAGCTCAACATATACGGCAAAGCGGATAAAAAATACTAGCACATCATTGAACACTACAAACAAAAATAAATCGAATTTTATAAGCAGCACCAAAAATGATTCATGTGTGAATATAGAAAATTTAACAAATGGCGTAAGTTCAGCTGTGGAGGATGTTGACGTTGCTGAGCAGAGTTTTTGCGAGCAACTGCCGGTCGATGCTAATGTAGCAAGAAAAGGGAGTAAGCGCAGTTTCACAGCCAGTCAAAAGCATAGAATTTCCAGTTTTGCTTCATCAACTTTCATTGAAAGCAGAGCAGCTGGAAGCGATGAAAAACAACAACATACTAAAAATAGTCATACTTATTTCGATAAGCCATCGAATTTATCCAGCGCAGCACAAGACACAGCTTCAGAGCATGATACCCTAACAAATTGCAATGAAAGCGTTAAAATTGGCAAAGATAATGTTGTATTTCGTTGCTTTTTAAGCGAGCAGGCCAAAGACGTGCCACGTATTTTCAAAACTAATGCAAAACACCAAAAAAGCACACCAATTGAGATTCAAGAGCAAATCATTATCAGCAACCCATTAACAGCCGCAATTAATGGCATGCATGCTGGTGTTAAGCAAAATGCAGTAGAGGAGAAAAATGAAAGTGATCAAGGAGCTGAAGTATCAAAAGAATCTTTCGATAACACGTCTGGTGGAATATTAAAAGAGTCTTTTGATAAATCAGCTAATGATGTACACAGCAAGTCCATAAACAATGCAGCTAATGAGGTATCCACAGAGTCGCAATCGGTTACTGTAAAATGCAAGGAGTCATTGGGTAAAGCTACTAATGGCAAAGCTCTAACTGAGCAGAAGCAAAATGAATCCAGTGTACTGACGGCTTATGAAAACGAGAAGGATGAGACGCAGGGCCAATGCAGTGCACTTAGCTCTTGCGAGTCAATAATAGAACTAAATGAAACTGAAGACGGTAAGTATAATGTTAAATAATAATGTATTAATAATAAACTTAATGTTAATTTCAATATAGCTTCATCTTCAAAACTCAATACAACAATTGACGATGTTATCAAAATTCAAAAAATCCTGCCTTTGGCTAAAGATTTGCAAGATCAAGTACCACAAGTCGGCGATATAATCATTTTCAAAGTGAGTTATTGTTTTAACACTATTGGTTATATTTTACTAATTCTCAATGTATTTTTAGCTGCACTATGAGCGGAAGAAAAATATAAGTCTATCCAACTTCCTTGCCGGTGCATGTCAGTACTTCAATAAACGTACAAAAACCGTAAAACTGCGTGTACTTGGTAAGCCATCACAAGCCTCAACATGGAATACACTAAATTCTTGCATATTTTAAACATTTCAGATGGCTTAGATGAGGTCGGAAAATTGCCAGCACATGTTCAATGCAACTTGGATGAAAGCAATACTGAAAGTGTTTGCTTAAACGTCAAAATACTTGAAATGATAGAGCCAAAAATCTTTAAAATGTCTTAATGAAAAATTACCTTATGCAGTTTTATTTTTTCTCAGTCATTCATTCCAAAATCTAGCACTAATAAAATGTTCAAAATCTATATAATGCTTCGCGAAATACTCCTCTTACCCTGCAGTAAATTTATGCTGAATTATGTATAAAAGATTGCTAGCATCAATTTGCNGTAAAAGATTGCTAGCATCGATTTGCTAACATGGCTTAAAAAAGAGTTAAGTCTTTGAGTTCACAGCNATAAAAGATTGCTAGCATCAATTTGCTAACATGGGTTAAAAAAGAGTTAAGTCTTTGAGTTCACAGCACTGGTAGATGCAAGTTTCGGCAATGATTGTAGGCTTGATGGCGTTTAAAAAGAATTCACTAAAGTTTTGGATACTGTTAAGCATGAGCTGGCGCTAACCAAGTTCAACATGATTTGTTTTTCTGCATCTTTCTCAAACTTGCTTTGATCTTATCTAAAAACTCGATCACGAGAAATTTAAGTAAATGGTGTCATCCAAACTTTTTCGCACACATAGTGTGTCCTAAGGAAGTTAGCTTGGTCCGTTAGTAGTTGCGCTGTTTATTAGTATTTTATTCAGCGTTATAATTTGCTCGAATTTACTGCTGCATGCAAATAATGCCAAGCGATTTAACAAAGTAAAAAGCGCTCACGCAGCCAAGTTTCTTTAGAGTCACTGAAATAGTTTCATCATTTGCAGTTGTCTATACAATATAACTAAAATCCTGTGAAATGCAAACTGATGACTTCTGTTTGTAGTGTAAGCATAACTCCCTACTACTCGGTATGGCACTCCAGTCATGATTTAGAAATTTTCTTCGGCCTAGGCATAAATAAATTTGAACATAGTTTGAGCCGTTGTTAAGAAAGCAAGCTCACTGGTAAGCTGCCAAAAGATAGGCGCAGGAAATCCGCGACCCATATACAATAAACAACCTACATATTTCACTCCTGCGTCTGACACTGAATGTGGTGCCATTATTTTGAAGCGCAAAATGCAATTTATATGGACTTAACGACGAATCTTTGTAAACGATAATTTTTAATATTTGCAACGTTTGGCGACTTGATTGACAAAGACCGCTTCTGTCATGATTTGGTTTGCAATGTCAGTCAAAACTCACTCTCCGTTGGTGTTTCTTGATCCAGGGATCAAGGTCAAAGTAACAAGTGTTAGCGGGTGCAAAAACAGTTCAACTCGACACCATTTGCATTCATGCAGGAGGCTGCACCATCACGTAAGGCTCGTCTGAATGATGAATGGGTGAAACACAATGTTACGCACTTCATTTCTCATACAACACATTGCCACTCGTATTCACCAGCTGCAGTTTTGCGTTCGAAACATTTTGAAGGCAGAAGTGAACACTAAAAAATCGAAAGCTTCGACGTTCTGAAAACATTGCTTCAGCGACAATAAACCAAATTGCCACAATCTCACTTCCGTTCAGGGCATAATCCGGGCCAAAGGTGGACATATCGAAGTATTGTTTTATTTTCGTTAGGCATAGTGTGTTCTTAGCATTTCGTGTTAATTCGAAATAAAATGATTGATCTGAGCAGTACGATACTTTGGATTGGTAACACTTCGAGTGACGCAGGGTGTATAAGCGAGTAGGTTGTGACTAATGCGCCTTTTACCCCACGCCAACAGTTGCTTTGTTTTTATATTTTGACTAGCAAACGCAGAAGTGAACAGCTCTCTTCTGATTGAGTATTTCACTAGCAGCACGTGGTAGTTATTCAAAAAATTTCCATGCAGATACGCTTCACTAGATGCGTAAGTAATAATGAGGCTTTTGAACTGTTCAGGGTCCAATGCATAATTTTGCAATGAGCATGTTCATATTTTGAACAATTTTCCCTTACAAGTGATAATCATTTTAATTTCTATGTAAGGAAATATATACGAAAACAGTCGGAGTGTAACAGTCGTGTTATGCCCAAAGTGTAATACACTTTACTTCGGAAAGCAAAAGCTGAGGAATCACAAAATTAAATGGTTCTCAAATCCAAAAAATAATTCCGTCTAAGAAATAAAAATCGATCCTTGGACATCATAAATGTATTGCAATTGGAATGGCGCATACTCATGCCTATTTTTTAGCTCACGCATTGATTTTTTGATGAAATCTCTTTTCGGACCGCATCGGTCTACTAAAGGTGCATCTGATTTTTATCCAAGCATTCCAAAGGGTACTGGACGTACCCGAAATATTGCTCAGATCTGCACTGAATCCAAACTTCGTCTTAACATAGAAGTGTGTCCAATTTCGTAAACCTAAGCCCTTCATTTTAATTTAAGCTTACGAAGAGACCAACGCATATGACTAGTGTATTAAAGTTCCTAAGGGGACTATATCTGACTATTGGAGTTACCTTTGAGTTCCATCCAATCAAGCACTTTTTCAGTACACGCATTGACTATCGCCCACAAGGGCGTTCTCTTGAGGTGTAGTGGAGGCACCAGATATTTGGCAGATCTTAACCATATTCAAAATCTAATCTAACATTTTGCCAAAGAATCTGTGTGCCAAATTTGGTATATATATCGCATATTCTTCTTTCTAGTTTTTGCTTCGCGACGTTCCGACGGACAGGCACGGTTAAATCAATTCCTCTGATGATGCTGAGCATATCGCTACTTATTTTGATAAGTTTCCGATTATCCGTTATGGGTGTTACAAAATTATGACCGAAACTAATGCACACTTTGTCAATTGCGTTGACGATGTGCATAATAGTTTTAGAAAAATTTTTATTAATCAATTATAATATTAACAAAGCGTTTTTGAAATCAAAGCGTATTATCTTGTATTACTTCTTGTGTTTGTCTATTGTCTCGAGCAACTCATCAGCCTCTTCGCTAGTCTTCACTCGCACCAATACCGGTGTGGGCTTCTTATCGTCTGGAGTAGGCAGACAAACTAACAGCACATTATTTTTACCAGAACGTTTGGCCGGTATAGTCTCATTTAAGATAAAATTCAATAAGATATTCCCCAAATTAGTCTCGGCACGTACAATCAGTTGTGTCTTGTTCGAGTCGGGCACCGGCTTCAAGTACAAAGTGCCTACGCCACGGTCGCCGTACGAATCATCGTGTTTGACGTAGACTTTGCATTTCTTTGAATAAACTGCGTCCTCTTCGACGACTGGTTTGATCTCCTCCTTTGGTAATTCCTCTTTTTCGTCGTCATCTTCCCCCTTATCTTTGTCGGCGTCTGCAGCCAACGGTTTGATATTGCCAAAAGTGAACGGAGTTTTGCTTGTACTAAAACTGAAACCAACTTTCTTCTCATCACCAGCGCCAGCATCTGTTGGCACAGCTGGCGCTTCTGGAGGTTTGCTGAAACCGAAATTGAAACCAGTTGATTTATTGTCGGTATTATTAGATGCTAGCTGATCTGGAGCGCTCTTCTGCGCAAAACTAAAGCCATTTGTTTTATCATCAGTCGTAGTAGTAGTGCTGCTCAAATTGCCAAACAAACTGGCACCGCTTTTTAAATTTGTACCAGCACTGTTGCCGGTAGTAGCACCGAATGTTATCTTTGGTGTCGTTGTCTTGCCACTAGAGTCTGTGACAGTTGTAGATGCAGAATCCTCCACTTTACTAGCTTTTGCTGTTTCATCTGGTGCGCTGTCTTCTTTTTCTAACTCACTCAAATACTGTTCGTATTCTTTGAATATTGGCGTGAGCAGACAAATGGGATTCTTATCAATATTCTTTTTAATCCAATCGCTCACATTTTCATTCAGCACTTTCAACTTAGCACAATAGTTAACAGATTTTTGCAATGCGTTGATTGCGGTTTTATTACCAGTCGAAAACAGCGAAGTCGAGCATTTGTCATCATTTTTATTGGCAGCGAAAGGTGCTAGTGGTGTAGCTGTAAGCGTAGTGGAGACTGGTATGGGTGGTGCTGGGTTGCCGAATGAAAAATTGCTTTTGGTTGGCTGTGTAGCAGTAGTGGGTTGACCAAATGAGAATGTCGGTGTCGTCGTTTTGGTTGCAGTGTTGTCAGCGCTCCCTGCCGCTGTTGCGACTGTCGGTATCTTTGACAAAAATGAAAATGCGCCCGCCATATTAGCGGAGCTCAGTGGATTTGCTGTATTCCCCCCAAAACCTGGAATTTTAGAAATATTTTTATGTAACGCATTATTTATGAGTAAAATGGATTTACCTTTAAACTTGCTGAAAATGTTCTGTGTCGCAGACGACGCGCCTCCAGCACTACCATCAACAACTTCAGTATTGTCGCTGGTGCCGGTTATGCGGCGTCGCGCTCTTTTGATAATGCGTTTGTTTAATTCTTCCTCTGGTGCGGTGCGAAATTCACCGCGCTCCTCCGGTTCCTCCTCATCGGCCCAGTTATCGTGATTTAAATCACTTGACGCAGGTCGCTTTGATGACATGAATTCCTATTTTTACAATTACAATTGTTTTAAAATATGCCAAAATAAATTGCTTATACGGCGCAAGCAAAAACGCTCACTTCTCCACACCTGAAATATGTTTGAATAACATACAGGCTTGTATTTAAAATTATGTATTTCTTTTGACAACTTTTTCGAAACTACTGTTTTCGAAGTTTCGCAAGTCAAGTTCAATTCGAACTAAATTATTTGAAAAACTGTTCAATTATATTTATGTGCGCGCTAAGCTGGCCTTTTGATTAATATTGTAATACTTGATAAATTATTTGGCTGAATGGCATGGCACAAAAGAACTAATTACTGCGCCTGTGCGTAGACACTTTTGAGCAGCATTTTTAAATATAGTGGATTGTTGGAATTATCTCACTATCCTTTTAAGGGTGTTAATCAATAAATATTAATTTGACTATGACTGATGGTACATCAAGCAAAGCTGTTGGCAGATTGTTATTCTTAAACCAATTCTAGAATCGTTATAGCTTAATTATGAAAAAGAATTTGCTAAAACCATATTTTGGTTGATTCTGAAGCCGCTCCGAATAGAGCTCACTTATTCGCCGACATGGCTCAGTTTTAGTCCTCGAAGAACTTAAAACTATTTCGGAAATGACGCTCAGAAACTGCCAATGTGCTGTGAAGATAGAACCTAACCTTATGGAGCCATTTTGCCTCATAATCTATACACAAGNGAGCCATTTTGCCTCATATTCTATAAACAAGTAATGGCTCTCACATACGTCCAAAGATATAATTCGCCGAAGTAAACACAAAGCAGGGCAGCATTCTCCCGATATGTTGAAGAACCACGGATGATTGTAAATGTTAATGAGAACAAGACAAAGTAAAGTTCAAAACCTTGTCCTAGGCTTCAGCGTAAACGTGAAAAGCCACATCGGCCTGCAAATCAAATGTAGCATAACTCTTGCAAGCAGGTGTTACTCCTTCGGAAAACACCTACCAGCAAGTACTTATACTGTCAGTTTTGATGTACAGCGATCCAGGAAAATCTGATGAGCATGTGCTGACAGCTTCCGAGATTAAAATCTTCTGTAAGTGAAATGGTCTTTGCTGCAACAATGGCAAATGGCACAACCAATGCAAGCACGAGCTGTATGGAATCTACGACGATGTTCACATAGCCAAACGAATTAAAATCCTGTGACACCATTCACTTGGTCGCATCGTATGGATGGTTCACAATCAGCTAGTTAAGTCTACGCTTCAAAACCGATCGGAATGCTGAGCCTAAGTTAAAACGACCAGGTAATACAAAACCTCTGTAAAATAGCCATAATACTGGCCCCGAAAGATTGGCGATGCCGAGACCTGCCACAGGTTGTAAGGCCAATTGAAGTAAATATTCGACGAATAAATATAAAGTGCTCTACTTGAGGCAAATATATATTTTTCAAAAACTTTCTGCTATATCTTACAAGTCTAGTGTTTAGTATATCGTGTAAAATTTCCAAGTAATAATTATGGGACATAATATCCTCTAGTCTATAACATGAATACAAAATAGAATGAATTTGAAATATTTGTATCTAGTTTTTAAAACTCAATTCAATTATTTAATTATTCTCCATTAACTGTTATTTTAATAGTAATCGATTTTTAATTCCTATAGAATTAAAGTAAAAATAATTATTAGTTGTTCTGTTCTCATCGTTGGTTACTTTGGTAGCAGTGTTGTTAAATTCACAATATTTGATTTTAGCCTCACTATTGCAACGCTGATGTGTAANTTGATTTTTGCCTCACTATTGCAACGCTGATGTGTAAATAAAATTATTTCTGCCACTTTGCGTTCAACTACGTTGTTCGTTGTGTACTCTCACAGCGCTCACTTGAGAATTGTGAGGGAAAGAAAAATTCGCGTATTTTAACAATTAAGATGCGAAATTCACAAAAAGTTTAATTCTAGCTGTAATTAACTCTATTCAAATAAAAGGTAATGCATTTTTATTGTGCAATTGTTGAGTGCATCTGAGTAATTGTGTTAATAATTTGCAATCAGTAAGAAAAAGTTCGATAAAATACACAACAACATTGATGTTGACGACACGGACGCTGTTGCAAAGTGGTTTTTGTTATAAGGAATATTTAATAGATAATAAAATGGAAATATAATCATCAAACAAATTATAAAATCAGAAAACGTGTGTGCGCTTACTAACAAGATTCTATTATTTATATGCTTGAAAATCGCGCAATTGTGCGCGTTTGTTGAATAAAAATGGGTGTTAACTTGAGTACCCACCGTCTAAATATCGTTTCTCTATACAATAACTGAAAAGTGTTTCGGTCATTGTCATCGGCGAGTGATTAAGAAGGAATTTAATACATTTTGCAATAAAAACAAATATATTAAACCTTATGGTAGTTTAAGTATATTAAGCGATTTATAAAAAAAAAAAAAATAAAATAATAATAATTAAAATGCTAATGTAAAAATTAGGCGCACATGAAACGTGTTTTGAAATTGTAAACTTCATGCTGCTGCTCTTGACCATTTCAATTGCACATACGTGTGTTTAAAATTGTTGTTGTTATTTATGCTGCTACTACTACTGCTACTACTCGAAGAAATGGTGGTGTTTTTATAAAAAATTGTTTTTGCGTTGTCCTTTTATCTGTAATAGTATTGGTGGCCTTCACACAGCTGCTGCTCCAGTTATATTGAGCGTCGCATCTAACTAAAAACAAAATGTGGCTCTTTTCAATGTAAACAATAGCAATACAAAAAAATAAATAATACACAAAATAAAGTGAATTTTTTTGAAGACTCCCTGTCGAGGAGTTCTGGTTGTAATTATTGTTGTCGTAGGATAAAAGTGATACCTATATTACATATTTTTACATATATAATTTAATAATTGCGCATTAAGTAAGATAAGAAAATAAAAAATGCCGCCTGCATTAATCGGTGTAGCCGAGTTTGTCGAAGAGACTCGAGATGACTACAATTCACCAACAACATCAACATTTGCAACACGTATGCCAGATTGTCGCCAGACTATCGCCGTCCTCGAAGAGGTGAGTTGTAGT
>JXPQ01008496.1:0-10690 GCA_001014675.1 Ephydra gracilis
TCCGCAATTACTCTTTGGGCAACCCAATATTATAACTTTTAAATTTTTTATTGATTGAAATTGAATATAATCAATGTGAGTACCAAAGATGAGCTTGATTGAAAGAAAATCAGAGATACCTCCAGTACACCTATGTGGTTTTTTTGTTACGGAATCATGCATAGTTTTCATTTTAATTATCGACATTTCATTATTAAGTGAACATATATATAATAAATATAAGTATTATTGTTTCATTAACATTAGATACCTATGTAGTCCACAAAAAGGGGGGTTAAAAAAATTTTTTCAATATTTGGGTATCGAGTAAAGCAAGCCATGCCTTCTAATACGGACAACAAATTGTGATTATGTGTGTGTGAGGCCTTGACTATCAGCTGATCAATCATCCAGTGATATGAAGCCCGTAACATTGTTTTTGAGCGGCAGTCTCCCAAATATTCAGTTTGGTCACGCCATCGTAGTTCACTACCATACCGTTACAGACGATTCTTCTACGGTTCTTCTCATTTCCAAATCTTCTTTGATACTGTGACACATGTTTTTAGCCAAATTTTCAATTTCCTGGACAAAATTTCCTGTTTTCGTAATGGATAAACTGAAACTTGCCGTACATAAGCAATGGAAAATAAATTCCAATTGTGAAACCGAAATCATTACGAAATACTAAAACACTAAGAAAGAAAATCAAAGAAGATGACACATTGTTGGGAGTGCTTGCTAAAACCTTCTAATAAACATGCACAATGTATGGTATGCAAAAAAGTAGCACTGCCAACTTAATAAAGGAAATCGTTGTTCGCTAAAATTACTCAATTAAATATTTTCAAATTCTAAAATAAAAAACATGTTGATAGGCTGACTGAAATTTATTGCAAATAAAATGATAATGATGATAAAATTATTGAAATGATACTTCGAGGAAAATTTGAAATTCTAATTTACAGAATATTTTCTTGTATGAAAGAAATGTAAAATTAAGATACGAATAATATTCAAAGGCTATTACATAAATTTCATTCAGATTTGATGTCCAAAATGCATGGGAAAATTTTTTATTATAGCATAAGAAGCTCAATATTATTTCATGATATTTCATTAAAAATTGATTTATGTTGGAGGCTCTCAATTTGACAGTTGTGCCCTTACTACATTACACTGTGGTAACAATGATTTTAAGTTCTATTTCTTAATTGCAGTTCGGCTAATCTGACTTAAATAAATCGACCACGAACAAGTATTTTGGAATACAAACAAAACTCTTCTTAACACATCATAATTTATTTTTTATATTGTAATTATTTAATGAATATCATCCACTTGATTGCTTAAAATATAAGTTTGTGCTGAATAGATATATAGCTTTGAGTTGAAATTTTGAAATGACTAAGTGCTGCTTTACTATTCCATCATAAGGTTCTGGGGTAATTTTCTCATTTTCGATATCTCTAACAACATAATCGTAAATTTTTATGAATCTAATATGATCCTTTACACTTCTAAATACGTATTTTATTAAACCTTAGTAACATATTTATTTTTCATAAAAGCAAGTCACCTTCAGTGAATACGTTCACTTCATTATTTTTCAGTCCATGGCTAGATACAGCACAATTTTGTTAGTTTCTGATAAGATCTTTCATTTCTCATAAGTTCGCAAAATCCCTTCCCTGGCCAAAATAGCATTGGCGTAAGCAACAGTTGGGCTGAAAACTTCGTAGATTCACATAGAACAAAAAAAAATGTTTGATTAAATTTTATTTTATTATTCTATATAGTTGCCTTCGAGGGTCATACAGCGATTATAACGTTCAGACATCTTGCGATACCATTTTTATAACACGATTTATGTCTGTGTGCTTTCTGACACTATGCATTATCCCGATGAAACAGCACTTTCTTTGCTTTAAATGCGTCAATCTTTTTACGATTTTATGCCTCAAAACTTCGAATATTGCTATTTACTCCTAAATAGCTTTTATTGTACTGATGATATAAATTTGCATTTTTAAACGCTTTGGAGTTCGTTCGCCCAAATGAAAATTGCTTTGATGCTGGTGAGAACTTATGGAGCACTTTTTCATCCATCTTCACATATCGACGCAAAAATACGGGTTCGTTATGATTAAACAGATTCAAACACAGCTTAGAATCATGAACACTGCACGAATCATTTGCTTCGTTAAACTTAGCAAACCATGGCTTGTATATCAAGCCATGAGATCAACAGGTTTTTTTTGCCAAACTGCCATGTTTATTAAGACACCAAATTGTTTTTTATCCATTTTCTTTCAAACAACGAAGATTGCTTCACTGTAAATGCTCTATCAGACTAACTAATTGACATGCGGGTCTCAAATTTTTGCAAGGATCTTATGATGGTGGGGTTAACTAAAAATCATATAGATTTAATACTAGAGGTGCCATCTGTGTGTAAGCCTAGCCTCTTTTCAATAAATTGCATAATGGCTCTACAATTATATTTAAAAATTTTTATAACACTGTGACAAATACAAAAAGCGTCGTGATACTTCAGGGAAAATAATACTAAAATCAGTTTAAAATAGTAAATAATCACATATGGATGACTAATTGCAAATAAAATAAATAAAATAACTAAAATAGCCAACCTATCTAATCACTGCAATATAAATACTTTTACAAAGGATACTTTTCATGCGCAAACTGAATAGACTATATAAATATCAATCCGGCCGATGAAGTTAATATTGACAAAGGTTTTTAAACACCTTGTACATTCCTAAATGATATAGATTTTCATAAACTACTACCGTAATGTGTCCCTTATAAAAAAAAAAAATATATGATTTACAGACAACTGCAAAACTCAAGTATAATCGAGTATATTTTAAATATCTCTTATAAACTATGTTGCCGCTAAAACCAAAAATACCACCGTCCTCAACAAGATAAATATCACTATGTTGTTTGGCCGCCTAACGACGAAGAGAGTAAAAAGGAAAGTTAATATCGAATATGCTGTTATTGTTATGCAATAGAATTTGAAAACTATTTAAATTAGGTAAATTATACGTTTAATTGCGAACCAGTTGTGCGGCGGGAACATTGCATTTAATTTTGAAGCCCGCGCTATTCAACATCTTTAAAATTTACTAATAACACAAGTCATATAATAAAGCTATCACAAAGACGTCTAACCTAAGCTTAGCTTCATTGTGATTTGGAAGTGCGAAGTTAATATGCCAAGATGCCACCTTAGAAGCAGTCGAGCTGTGGAATATGTGATGAAAAGGACGGTCAAATGGCGGAATGCGACGATTGCGATATGTNCGGAATGCGACGATTGCGATATGTGCTATCGCCATAGGTGGGTTGGTGTGAAAAGCTCCTCCAACTATACCACATACTGTTAAGACCACGACGGTTGAGCACGATCGTCCCCACGCATCATAAGTCACCTAAGGCATTATGACTGCCAGTCAATGGCGTCGCTCATTATGTCAAATATTCGAGAAAAGTACGCTCCATATTTTACCCGGTTGCGTTACGTACTAAAGCGAAGTAACAATGCCGAACATAGCCAAAAGACGGCCCCATTGCCATCAACCGAAACATCGTCAATGACAACATTACGAACTACAGCAACACTGACGATGTTATCAACATTTCTATCAACGGCAACATTGCCTACATTAACATCATATACCAACACCGCAATATACGAAGGCAAACTGCAGGAAAATGCAAAATGAGCTACCACTTTTCAGCGGTGAACCTGAGAACTGGCCCTTATTCCTCTTTAGCTTCGAAAACAGCACCGCCGTAGCGCGTTATTACGATGCAGAAAATTTGATACGGTTGGAAGCTGGAATATAATAGTGCTGGAGATCATCCGGACACTGAGGATGTTCTGTGTTTTCACTTAAACAATCCTTTGCTGGTGAAGGAGTTGGTCGAGAAGTTGCCAAAAAAAACTGAAGCTGAGCAATGCACAGCAAAGATGAGCGCATTCCAGCCATATATGCCTTTAATGACTGGTTGTTAACAAAGCCGAAGCTGTAAGTAAAGGAGCAACCCTGACACTCAGAAAGGCGATGACGATCAATACACATGATATCATCAGCCGCGAGGATAACTCAACGCGTTTATTTTCGCACTATGGATCTAGGAATCATAAGCTATCGAAATGCGGTGCAATCCAGACTCTACCACCTGCCGAAAATGGGATATTGTTAATACCCACAAATTAAGCCGTCAATGTCTAATTAATCATCGCCACTGATGCTTCATAAACAAACTGTACAGCCTTAACAGTTAACAAATGAAACATCGCCATCTTCTGCATTCGGAGGACAATGAGTCTGTTCACTGTTAACGAGACAGTGAACTCATACGGCAATGCCACAAAGCAGAAACCATTATTTCGCACTATTCCGGTGAACCTTACATCAAATGCTACGGCTTTAGAATACGCCTTTGTCTCCCTTGACGATGGCTCTTCAGTGACGTTTGTAGAAAAAGATAAATGTGAGCAGCTTAGGATAAGGTACAATAAAGACCCGCTCGTACAGAATCCTTCTTGGTGAAGAGTACCTTTACGTTCACACAGTGGAACAAATGTCGCTCATGGTCAACCAATAGCATCAAAAATGTGTTGGGGCAGTCGAAATACCACAGCCTGAAAAAGTTACAAATTGACAACCTTACATCAAAAGGTTACACAAGGAGCGTAAACTGCGATGAATTACCAGTAAACATTAGCAAAGTCTGATACCTGCCAATCTTCGTGACGTCAAATCACAAAAAATCTAGCAAATACGACTTTATAGTGGCAGGTCCTGATCTACTCAAATAGCTAATCGACGTGATGCTAGTCCTCCGTGTAGGAAAAGATCTGCGGGAATATGACAGAGACGTTACATCAAATTAATCTAGTACATACTGACATTCATGCTCATCGCTTCTTATGGTGGGATGACATCACAGCCAAAAACATATTTAATGACGGCGTTCTCATTCGGCATGAACCGCGCACCATGCATCACTCATTTTTTGCGCGACAAGAACATCAGCAATTCCAACAACAGCACTCGGAGCTACTGCTCCGAGTAAATGCATCTAAAACCATCACTATATGGATGATTTCATTGACAGTGTGAATGACGAGAATAAAGCTCTAGAATTACACATGCAAATCAAGCGCATCATATTTCCGCAAGATTTCACATACGGAATTCAGCACCAAATTACCAGACTGTCGTCAAAAACTGAGTAAGCTTGCTTACTTGCATCGTCCACATTTGGAGTTAATCGAAAAGGTATATGTGTTGGTACCCGATTTCTGATGTATTTAAGTTTCCTTCACTGAGTAATCGAGACCTTGGTACTTACCAAGCGCGAAGTACTCCAAGTAATTAAGCCATTTTTTGATTCAATTGTAACCGAGTAGGGTACACTTGAAATTTTAAGAAATATGCCGGACGGGTATTGGTTTGGATGATCCCTTGTCAGAGACAGTTAATTGGAAATGGTGGTAATAGAAAAGCCAAGTGTCCTGTGCATCTGAGGTCAGCATCAAGAAAAGCTCCTCACGACTGCTAAAAGGGACAGACAGTATTCGGGTGCATATATTCGTAGATGCAGGAGAGCACGCATACGCTACTAATGATATATGCGTATTGAAAAGCACAACCACAGAGATGTCACCATCGAAATCAAAAGTGGCTTAAGTTCTTAAGATCGGAGTGAGACTGACATTTAAAGTTGCAGTTACATTCAACACCATTGTAATCGCTCACTATTAGTGGAACGATTCCAGTACCGTCTACCAGTGGCTCCGATTGGGCTCGAGAATCCTCCAACAATCTGTGATACACAGAGTGGGCGATTTTTTTGCAAATTCGAACATAAGAAAATGCAGATAGGTATCTGTAAATGTCAATCCTCCCGACTTGGCGACTAAAAGTTGTCATAAAAAGGGGGTTCAGATATGGCTAAAAGGGACTTACTTTTTACAAGGTTAGGATTGGTCAAAACAAGATAACCTGGGACCAGTGGTAAACGTAGATATTCGCCGCTCCGTACATTCAATTGTTAATGTATGCACAGCGGTTATATCAGTCAATTTCGGATATTTTTCCGAGTAGGGGAAGCTTAATTCAGCCGTTTCAACATTTCTGTTGTATATTGGGAAAATCAAGGCAAAGATAGCCAACCAAAACAAATAGTGGATGAAATTGTGAGTACAGCGCATGTAATTTTATTTCGTCAAGCTTAGCTGAGGGAGTATACCGATGAAATGCCGAGCTTAGTACGCAAGGATGAAATCAGCAACAGCAGTAAGCTAAGATCTTTTAAAATATTTAGAGATAATGACAAGTTGCTGAAGGTGCGTAATCGGAAATTGAATTCATAATCAAGTCACGGCCACTGGCCTCTGTGTATGTCGGGACTGATGATGATGAAGCAATGATACCTAACCACTTGTTATTGGTCTCATCAACCGGATAAACTCCGATAAGTGGAGTCGAAGCAGACCACCAACGCTGGCAACACACTCAAATTTTTCCGTTCAGATTTTGGGAAAGATAGATGAAAGAGTATCTCTGAGCAAAAGAACTAAATTGTTTGCCAAAGAAAACAAAATACCTGTCGGTGACATTTTAGTCATAGTGGACAAAAATCTACCTCGCAATTGTCTGACGAAATGAATTTTTGTCGACACGGTGGTGGGTCAGGACAAACAAGGCGAGCGAGCGTTAAAACAGCAACATGTTACAGACATGAGAGGTAGACTCTCCAGAAGCATTTATCCGGAAAATTGACGGGGAAAGAATGTTGGCGCTGAAACCAAAATACCATCTGGGCACCTTACTTACCAAGAGAGATGTCACACATTCATTAAACTCAAAATGTCAAATGTATTTTATAGACAGACTATAGGTATAGTCCATTCGAATTCGAAGTACCTGACGTAAAGTCAATATATTAAGATGTTCTTGACTTTAAATACTTCTTTTTTGATAAAAAAAAAAACAAAAAAATATAAGAGATATTACTAATATTGTTTAAACTTACAAAGTTCCACAAAGTGAACCACATTCTAGATAAATCCTTTTACTTTGTATAAATATTAATAATATTGTATGAACTTACACCATCTTCTCGATAAGTTCTCTTACTTTTTGTAGTATGTGGCTTTTTAATAAGCTTTTATAAAGTTAATCTTTAACAGACGATAATGATAGGTGTTCACGCCAACAACGCGTGAAACAGCGCCAGCATGTCGCTGGGTCGCAAGCAACATCAGTTGCTAGCGGCGTTGCGCAACATCGGTTGCCAACAGCGATTGGTAACATAGGTTGCCAGTGTAAACCCGGCGACACCCTCAATGTTGATAACGACAATTTGAAGGGCAGCAAATGTGCGAAAGGGACACCGCACATCCAACGGTAAGTTTATATATTATGATACATAAGAAACAACGGGCACCGGCGCCCTGTTGATATACACAAGTTTGTTTGCTTCTTCTTCTTTTACAAACCACCAAAGTGTTTACACGCTGTGATATACCTGTCAGTACCGAACCCCAAATTTTGGACATTCTGATCATCAACCACAGCAGCAGCTGCACCACACACCAACCAAGGTAAGCAAAGTTCTAATTAATACCTTATCACGACAATTGCTACATTAAACCCCCGTTATAGAACGTTCAACAGGCAGACAGACTTTCAGTGAAAACAATAGGTATAATCCACTTCTAAGTTATTAATTGCTGGGGGCACTCTTTATATTTCAGGAAATAATTACAAACATTTTTAAATGTAAATAGCATTTTTGCTTTTCAAAATAATTCCCTTGGTGAACAATATACTTTTGCATTCGTTCAAATTTTTGTCATATCAGTCTTTCTCCAAAATAGTTAACCACGCGGTTTGCCTTTGATATTCCGGAAAAAGGTTTAATTAGGTGCGAAATCAGTTGTATACAGAGAATGAGCCATCAATTCGATGTTTTCGCAATGTCATGATGGAAAATGGTTCGTTTTTACCGGTTAGTTTGCGAATGTCTACGGAGACTTGCGGTAAACAAATGTTAATGTACCAATAACGAACGATCTTCAGATGTTTCCCAATCGGAACAATAATCACTTGACCTATTCGGCGGAAGAAACAGGTGACATTGTTTTTCACAGTACTTCATGGGTGAACTACTTTTGCTGGATTTGTCTCGTCTTGGTATCCCCACCAAGTTGATTGCTGTTTTCCTTGCAGTTGATATGTATGTATTCATGATTTTTAATCTGTCTTGATGTATTCATATCTTTTGAATCACCACGGTCGAGTTGTTCTCAATTACCGAATTGTACTTATTAACCAATTAATAAAAATAAGATATCCGACGAGAACAGATTTTTGTACAACGAAATGTTAAAGTCTACCTCATAATATGTTACATGACGATTAAAATGATATTCTTAATTCACTGTAAACAAACCAACATTATCATTATGCTGCCATATTTTAGCTATTGATCAGAATGTTTCTAGTTTTTAAAATATAATTAGTACCCCTCTTATTGTGAACACAAATATTTAAAATAATGCAAACAGACAACAGTCAATTAATTTGTTATATGGTGACTACTAGCCGTTATACATAACCTTGAATCCAATTTAAGAGAACTGGCATGTCACCTAGTTGCGCGTAATCGAATTGAATTGCGATATGCACCAAATTTTGAATCTTTTGTTACAACACATGTTGCTCTTTTTTCGCAGTTTTCATTATTTTGAAGTTTTACTCGAAATAGCTAAGTGCGCCTATACTTTTACGTGTTTGTAGCAGCTTATCGTAATGATTGATGACAAAGGTTTTGCTAAAAGCGGCGAATAGTACAATTCCGTATATATTTTACCTTATGTCATTCTTGAGATGAATTCGGATTTGTTATGATTAAACAGCTTCAAGCACTGTTCAGAATCATAAATTCATTGTTGCACAACATGCATCGTCCTTGGTGCTTATTTCGCCTCGTTTCAAATTCAAGATCTGAATAATGTATTTCAATGTTTCTTTTCTAGTTTTTTTCCGATGCAATGCTTTATTAAGAAACTAACAGTATTACTTCGCCCAAAATACTCTATCTCACAAACTAATAGACTTACAGCTGTCAAATTAGTAAAATGCTCTTTTGAAGGTTAAGGTTAACTAAAAATCATATGGATTTAATACCAGTAGTGCTATCTGTATTTAGGCCCACGAGTCTTCAACCCAATTGTCATTTTTGTACTTTGCTCTTTTACGTAAATTGGTTCACTTGATTTAGCCAAAAATTCCGGCTTGAATGCATCTTAATTTATCTCCCTGTCTGTTGTGTTCTTGTTTTTACGTATTAAAAAGTGGAAAATTGTTTTTAAGGTCGTGGTCATTTCAGGAAATCGTACTTCTATGTCATTCAACAATTTAATACCACATTCGCACCGTTTAAAATTTTTTCACAAATTTTTCACAAATTTTTCACAACGATTTTTTTTTCTAACAATTTTCAGTAAGTTTCTCAAAAAAATTTTTTTTTAAATATTAAAAAGTTTCTTCGATAAGTTTTTAAATAAATCAATAATTCTTTCTTTTGTGCTTATTTCACAATTGATATTAATTACTTTTCGTCCCACGTCTGAGTTTGTAGCATTAACTTTCAGTATGGCAATGCACTTGTTCTGACTATATTCCAAGTTACATATTCTATCCCGAAATTGAGAATCTTGAAAGGGTTACAATTCTATTCAGAATTTATTGCTTTATCAGATTGAAAGAATTTTACAAACAATATTCGCTTCACAAAAATCTGATGCTAACACTTTCTTCATCCATTACTGGATATGAGCTAGTTTTTGATCCGAAAAATCAATCAATTATTGAACAACCTGATATGTGTAAAGCAAATCTGAAAATTTTTCTCTTTAACTTTTTTTGTACAATAAAAGCAACACATTGAATATTTTTGAAAATAAAAAAAAAAAAAATTTAATAGTGATATGAAAAACGTAATAAGATTTAATTAAACGAAACGTAAAACGACAAATCCAAATCCTTAATTTTATCGCGAATAATGAATAAAATATTTGCAAGCGATACATTGTTCACCGAAATATTTAGACGATTTAAACAACAAAAATTAACATTTTTCGCCTTGTGTAATTATTTTGAACATAGATTTTTGGCAACGAAATTTTGTGTACTCATACTTATGAAATGTTATGCAGTTTGCGGATCAGTGACAATATATCTTTCAAAACTATAAATAACCAGAAATTCAGACATTAATCTTGGAAATATGTGCAAATTACGAAGACTAAATTTTATATAAATTATAGCTGAATCAATATAAATGAAAAAATAAAACCAGATGATATTTATGATCACCCACAAAGTTAGACTTCGGTGCAATAAGTATTAGTTTAAAAACTAAGTTAAGGTTTAGCAATTTTGAGTATACTTACATTAGCGTAGGCAAATGAGAAATAAATAAGCTGCCACAAAAAAATTATAGGCGCCAGGATAAGATTAACTATTCCTACGTACATAATTAACCTTGATAGTCGCTGTGCGAGTTCCAACTGATTGCCACGTACTATGTAGTCATCTCGTAGCTGCCAATTATTTTGAAAGGGTGAACCGGGACCACCTGAAATTTAGAAAATTAT
>JXPQ01008553.1:3371-16859 GCA_001014675.1 Ephydra gracilis
GGCTGCTGCATTATCCATAGGATTGCTGTGGGCATAAAAGAAAGCAGATGTTTCGTCTTTAATGCGTGGCGTTATGGTTGGCGGTAGTGTGGCAGGACGATGTTGCAACATTGTTGCGCCCTCTTTCAGAGCATGCATTTCTTGTTTCAGCTGAATTTTGAATAATTTTCTATGAACACAAAATGAACGTTTGAGCGTGCAAATTTTAGGTTAAGGTGCAATAACAATTTTTTTTTTTGTTTTTTCTTTGCACAACAACGATTCAACGGTTAACGGTATGCGAGCGTCTAGTATTTGTTGTTATTGTCTATAAAAATGATTTATGCAGTTGACTTCAACATTTGCGCTTATTTGTGCTTAATAACAAATTTTATATGATATTTATTTAAAAACTTAAACACGCGTTGCCCTTGGTAACCAACATGCATTTACTTGCCGACGTCGAATTTTGTTTGAAAAAAAAAAAACCTTAATTCTTTATGTGCTTGGCTTCGCACCACAGTTATAGCGTTCACTAGTATTTTGTTATTGTTTTGACGACGACCATATTGTTTTAGTTTTTTTTTGTGGTAGTTTCGTATTATTTTATCGCATGCAATATTGCACACAAATGTTTGTAAATAAGAAACCTTAACAATTTTGGGCTTTTAATTGAATTAATATGCGACTTTATGTTGGGCCGGATTTGTTAAATTGCTGGTAGTTGCGCGCGACGACGACCTCTTCTCAAGAATGTAAACAAACGAATGAACATGCGCAGCAAAATGCCAAAGAATAACAAGCCAAATGTGCGTTGACTAGCATCAGCTGCTGCGCAGGATTGCTGCGCTGTGCAGCGTTGTATTAAAGATACTCTATTAAAGGATTTCCCACGCAATTGTTGGCGGCATTTTTGAATTATTCTTTAAAATGCAATTTGCAGAATTAATATTTTTAAATTCTTATTCTGAGAATGATTTAATTTTAATTTTTTGCTTAATTTTATTTTTAATTTTTTTAACATTTTCAATTGTCGTTTATTTCCACATTTGTCTTGCAATATTTTATCTGTTCCCATATTAATTAATGATAAGAATGGTTGGTTAAACTAGTCAAAAGGTTAATACCAGCTTAGGCCGACAATATAATACATTTCAATTGTTTATTAAATAATAAAGCGTGCATTAGTTTAAACCCTTCTCCATTGACTTTGTAAGCAGCAGCTAATTTTTTTAACCCCACTAGACCACATAGGTGTCTGATTTCATTGAAGCATGTTTATTTTTGTTAGCATATTGACTATATATATGTTCACTCAATACGCAAATATTTTAAAATTTAAAAGTAAACTATACATGATTCGGGATAAAGCCTCTAGTAGGCCCACAAAGCTCTCCTGGAGTTACCTCTGATTATCCTGCAGTCAAGCCCAGCTTTGGTATACACATTTATTAGATTTATTTTCAGTCAATAGTGAAATTTCGTAGAATTCATATGATAACTGTGCATAATTCAGCATTAGAGCCTCTATTGCGACTAGATAGGTGTACTGGAACTAACCCTAATTTTTATCTATTTTAGCCGATTTTGTATACCCACATTTCCTTTACTAAGGTTCACTTTATATTTATTATTGAAGTTTCATTTTCGGCATTCCAAGTATTAGCTAGACTGCATATTAAGTCTTACAAGGTGATATACTGCAGAAATTTGCCTTTTATTTTCCTACCAACCAACAATGCAATCCAAAATGTTATTTAAATCACAGTCGTAAGCCTGATGCATGGGCAGGCATGCCATGAAGCATTATTAGCAATAAAAAGCGACTTTCCGCGAATATTTTCACTAAAAATTATGCACTTATGCACCTTCTTCATACACAGTCAAGCAAGCAAGCTGTATTACTGACTTCGGCGATACCTGTCATTTTGAGAACATAGAATTGATAAGTTTCCAACCAGCATTACTTTCGCTCTATGATTTCCTGCATCAACCTTAAAGCACAAAGACATCGTTTATTTGTTCTTTTTTAACCGACTCGCGGATTTTATAGGGCAAATGCATTCGAAAGACACTAGAATATTGCGTTTCTGCTTCGCTTTCAAGACTAAATCAGCAAAAGGGCTAAACAGTATCGAATTTATTCGCAAAGTGAGTTAATATAAACGAAATAATTCGCCATTTTTTGAGTCCACATCTTAAAGTTTACGAATCAACCATTGGTTGTTAGCGTGGAAGCACACAATTTCTTCTAGATTTTTGCATGAAATAATTTGGCATTATACGTTAGCAGATGCCGAGGGTATTTTCCGTGTATACAGACGATAAACACGACTACACACGGTGTTCTGCACACTCGACCGGGTACATTGCGTCCGGATCACGCACCAGGAGAGTTCGTAAACAAAGACCCTGGATACCATATTGACTTTCATACCAAAGCAGAGTATAAAAATACCCCAATGGTTTTGGAGCGAGGCCTAGCTATCACCTTTGCTATAATTTGGGTTACAGCACCCGTGTTGCTTCCGGAGGACAACACCACCCCGAGCTAAAAAGCCCTGCCGTGGAATTTTAGGCAACTGCAGCCCCTACGTTGCACCCCAAACATGGTCCTCACAACAAACTGTCAGCTGGGACAACGACCAGCGCTTTGCTGACACCCGTAGTACCAGAGACTCTGGTCAGATTTTGTCATATTAAAGCAGAAGGTCCACTGCAATAGCCTCCCAACTACTAGAATATGACTACCAATTTCGACTTACTGCAAGAGCCCGGGCTTGCTCAACCCATTATTATGCGTTAGTAGTTTTGCTAGCCGAGTAAACAATGTTCTATTAACTTTGAGCAGATGTTCAATTTGCTAAACAAAACTTTTTATTGATCCACGCAATCGAAAACTTTTCGTTATGGAAGCAATAGAAAATTCTTATGTTCGCTGCCTGTAATTGGAAGCGTTAAACTCTTATTTGCCATGTAAAATTTAACTGAAAATTCATACAATTTCCAACATTCATAAGCAGCATACAACTAAGGGCAATCCCCGAATTTTTATTTTTCTAAGAATACCTAAACAGAAGTTTACGATTTGGAGTGTCGATTTACTGCACTTGGGTCTGCTCACGCATTTGTCGCCATGTGAAGATCTAGTGAATTTATCCGGTCGGAACCACACTGATGAGAACTCTGCAGTTTTCGTTATAAACGACAGTATAAAAATAGCCAATGCTCAGGAGCCTAATGCAAAGTTAGTTGGTGCAATATGTGGCAACGCTCTTCTATAACACGGGGCAGCGAGCACGCAGAGTCCGTTTGCTTAGATCAAATATTGGAGAGCAGATCGTATATTGGTTGTCGCTAAGAGAAGCTTTTTCATTTTATTGTGTATACTCGTACATGTTTTACTAATAAGCTTAAGTAAAACTTGAAGTTCGTATTTCATCGTGATTTCATTTCTATTTTCTGATTTTGGCGGATTTTGATATATTCTAATCCAGAGAAATAGAAATTATTGATATGCTCTTTAATAGTGATAGTAAGAGTATATTTAGCATTAATATTATAAATTATTATTTTTTGCGCTAGCTGATACAGTGTAGGCATTGAAAAATTTCATGATCGCTTTGGCTACATAAAAGACGCTCAGATTGAGTCTTTCTATTACAGGTGATTCCTCTGATCATATTTGTAGCCGTCGGGTTCACCTGCGAGATGCTGTATACATTACGACAAGCCGTTACTCGCGATGATGTAAAGTAAGTCAGCTGTTAAACACGTAATAGCAAATAATTAATTTAATAATCAACAGATACACACGCATGCCGGCCGCGTGTGAAGTAATGGAAACACGCACAGGTCCGAATTATAAGCCACCCATACGCAAGGTAAACTAAAATCATATGCGCTTACATTTAGAATTTAAGAACTAATAAGTCATTTCTTCTCAAGATGGTTGTGTTCAATCAGAAGTACTCCACACCAGCTGGCTTGCTTGCTGCCAAAAGTGGAGGAGGTATGTGCTTGCTAATTTTTATTATCGCTTTGAGTAGCCAATGATTGCTTCTCGTTTTATGCTTTGCAGAACATGCGGAATGTCCCATGGAAGAAGTTGTTCCCGATGTCGTCGACTGGTACATGGTTATGGGTCGTTTTGTGCCGTGGTTCCTATGGGGCACATTCTTATATCTATTCGATCTATTCTAATTTGCACAACAATCGGCAGTATTCGCAAATTTTCCAAAAAACATTTTTTTACATCAAAAATAGGCAAAATTCTATTTTCCTAAAAGATTGCACATTGCACAAAATGGAGAAATGCGTACACGAAATTTATGTTTGTAGTAAATTGAAATTTGTGTTATGCTATACCCTGGACAGAAGTAGTTGCGGCAGCGATAACACTACTGACAAAATGCGGACCTATGACGCAATATAACAAAGCGCATGTTTTAAAGTAAAATAGACTTAACTAAAAAAAGCTGTATCTCCTTACATACATAAATTTTATACATTTATTTAAATTTCAAATTAATCAATAACAAATTACACAGTAAAACCAAAAATTACAGCGGCCTTTTTGAAGCGGGTTAATATGGCATATTAAGCTCGAGCTCAACATCATGAACAAAATCTTCACTTTTATTCCGAGAATTCTTAATTTCTGCGAGGCAAAAAGTTTAAAAAATGAAATGAAATATAATGTTGTTATTTAAAGCAGCTCGTTCAGTTTCATAACCGCTAAGTACATGCTAATGAATCTAAGTCAAATTGGGTACTGCCATTCATACTCAACCGAGGCTAAGTAGAAATTATCAGTTCCCTAGGTGAAGCAGCATTTTATGCTACGAACGCTACACTTGGCAAATTTGAAAACACATTTTTCAATGAAAATAGTCTAAGTATTTTATAAAATATATTTATTTTTTTTTTAAGCACTCGACGCGAGGTTTTTTTCTGAGCCTGATAAATTATTGTGTGTCCAGAGAAAGCAAAATTTTTATAAAATTTTTCATGTAAATTCGAATGTATTGAAGTGGAACTAATGTATAAGAATGGCTTTATCTCCGATATGTCACAAAATGAACTCGTATTGTCAGTTCAAGCGCTGCATCGATGTTTTCTAGCACATGTACCGATTTTGAACCACTCTTAGAACGTTTCCTTCCAGTTCCGTGAGCATGATCTAATCTATTGCTTAATTCAAGACATATCAGACATAACAAGATCACAACAATATATCCTATTTGTTCGCATACTAAAGAAGATTGCGACATCGCATATTTCCTTTGTCACTGCCCGCATTTACCTAGAATATGCATAATATAATAAATTCAGCAAGCTCACTCCCATAAACCTCACCGATCTATTTGAAAAACCAATCGCGTAAATTATGATCACTTTCTCAATGACCAGACCGAAACAGCTGGCCATACCAATTAAAAATTTTAGGCTACCCAATGGACTAGACTGCTAGTTAAGCGTTACTAGTTGTATGTTAATACTTTTTTGGAACATCTTAAAAAAGAAATTGCTTCAGCTTGAAATTCAAATTACAAATTTTTTCTTGGCCATAACAGTTGTACCAAAAGTACCTGATATTTTCATTTATATATTAACGGGCTGCTTTTAGATAAAGCTGCCATACAAACTCTTCAACCAGAAAATCCCTTTTTCTATTTGCATACTATCAGAGTAGGTAAGTGCTCGAAACGCACTGCTCACGTTTGATTGAAAATATAGCTTTTATATAACTGAATAATGACTATGAAGTTCTTATAAAATGCTTATATATTTTTGACGTATATCCTCGAAAGGTATCGAATATATGGCATTGGTAAACATCATTCAGCAATGATTTTGATGACATTTCAAAATATTTAAAATATTTTAACAAGCTTTGCATTAAATTGTTATTTTAGCGGTTAATTATAAAATAAATGAATACCTCAATATTGGAACTGAGTACGGTCCAGCTAATAGTAATTAGTAGGTATGTGGTTCATATACCAGTGATGGCGGTATGCGTGTGAAATTGAGTAAACCAATGATGTTGTGGTAGTGTAGTTTTTATAGCCACACCAAAAAGGTATTTTCATGGTAAAGCTGTGAATTTAAATTTGAATTCTTTTTTGATAAATTAATTAAGTGCAATTTTAGAATACCAAAAGTACTAAAGTTTGAATTATGGATGTTTTATTGGCGATGTAAATATTGAAATTAGAAGCACATCTTTTAGTATGGCTTCACGGATGAAGGTGGCTAACTATTCACAACCTATCTACACCTATACCATAGCATATCGAATTTGAAATCACTGCAATAGACAGAAGAATTACTCAAAGTTAATGGCTTAGTGTTTAAAAAGTTCTTTGCTGTCTTGACCCAGTGCTCCTAGAACATCTACCGACAAATGCAGTGCATGCTAAACAAGCGAGCGTTGTAGCACTGCAGACAATTTCACGCGGAAATGAAATGAAATTTATTTAATTATTGTCAAGCAACGTTGCTTAAGAAATAAAGAGCAATAGCTCAAAATATTGTGTATGTCAAATGAGTTATAAAAGTTGCAAACGATGCCACTGTTGCAGCTGTACTTAGCAACGGTGACGTTTTGGGTTGCTTCGTCATTCAAATTAACATTGGCATGAATAATGTTAACTAATAGCGCCAGTAACATTAGCTACGGCGCAAGTGCGTTACAGTAAAGCCACTTAACAGCCACTGTTAGTTAAACTAACAGCAAAGTCAATTCTCTCAATACGCGCTCACGAAGAGCGCAGTGCATTTTACAAAGGATACAGCGTGTTTTCCAATGGATTCGGCGCATACGCGCAGGAAATTTTATTTTCATTTATTTTATATTTTTTTTAATTTTATTTTTTTATTTGGAATTTTCGTGTTCTGCTCGTTTCATGAAATATTCGCAGCGCATAGTGTTGATGGCGAAAACACCCAAATGCGCTTTGCTAGGCTATATACACAGTGTAATGTTAAAGCTATTGATTTTCAAGCGTATATCTTGAATGAAATGAATATAATCGCAACGAAAAAAGACCAAAAAAAATGATAAATAAAGAACAGTAGAAAGAATTAAGCTAAGCGACGAACAACAATGCAAGCGCAATGAAGTCTGCTTGGGTGCGCAAATGAGCATACTACGAGATTCTGTCCATCTGTTTGGCTAAATGCTGATGGCTGCTTGTAAGCTCGGCACTTTGATAAGGTGTGTACGCTGGGACAACTAGTTAAGTAGAGTAACGACCTGCTTCATGCGCGCTAAATGCTTGCTTGACTGAGTAGCGCAGCGTTACTGCACACCCGCGAATTCGGGCAGGCACGCGCTACTGTTGCCTAACTGGCAGCTCTTGCCTGTATATGAACTTGCCGCTACTGCTGCTCATGTTCAAATTAGGAAAATTTGCTAAAAGGCATTCAAATGAATTGCAAAATAATTCAATTAAATTTGTTTTTGCTGCTTGTGTTATTTTTTTGGTTTTTGTAATTTTTGTACTTTGTTTTTAAATTTAATTTTTGTTTTGGCATTTACTTCAATTATTCCTTTTGCCGTGTAAACACGAGCGCAATGTTGGAAAATTATCTGGCAACTTGACGTGCGGCAAGCATGTTTGCTTCAGCAGGCATATTTTGCCCCACACATAACTAAGCACTGGGGCTTGCCACATTGCAACGCCTTGTTGCATTTTATGCTGTGGGTTGCTGTGCTTTGAGTGAACTCGGAAATATTTAAATTATTATTGTAGCAAATGAAGTTGTACGTTTGTCAGGTTGTGCTATGAGAGGGTTTTAGAAAATGCATCAACATAACATGCAATTTCGCTGCTATTTGATTACGAACAAGCAAGCCATTATGCTCGTAATTGACGCATCAGTTTCAAATAAATTACAAAAAGTAACATCACAATGGTAATTGATTTGCATAAAAGACAATTGAGTTTAAGAAAAGAAACTGTAGAAACTAGTTAACAGGAATTTCTAATGGGGAAACAATATTATATTTGGTATGCCTGAGGCATACGATAACTAAATGCAAGCATAGATTAGCTAAGCGCATAGCTGTGCTGCTATGTGCATGGTTAGCAATTTGAATTGGTCTACATTTTAACATATTTGGCATTTAATATATAAGAGAACGAAATAACATAAACCATATATGAAAAATAAAAATTAGAAAAATGCGTGAACATGAGCCCNTACATAAGCCATATATCAAAAATAAAAAATAAAAAAATGCGTGAACATGAGCCCACTAAGCTGTNAACATAAACCATATATGAAAAATAAAAATTAGAAAAATGCGTGAACATGAGCCCACTAAGCTGTAACTGGCATAATGGGAGATATGCATTTATTCTTAAGACTCCCAGTACCGCCACTATTCATAACTGAACCTAACAACAAAGCTTTGGTATGCCAACCATAGTCCCGGTGTGCTTAAGTCCACTTTTTCAATTTGTAGCGATTTCATGAACTATACCGGATACTGGTTAAAATTAATTATTAAACATCTCTAATGAGGTCATTTGGGTGCTCTCAAAATAGTTGAGTATTCTATGTATTAGAGATCGGACTCAGCCGTAATTAATAATTAGATCGAGTTCAAACTAAGCAACTTCAAAGTTTTATGNCGAGTTCAAACTAAGCAACTCAAAGTTTTATTCAAAATTAATATTCGTTTTATATTTTGTTGATTAATGACACAAATAAAAAAAAATGCTAATTCCTTTACGAAAACCTCAAACAAAAAAAGTATGTCTTTATTGCCCTAACCATATATTCTNAAAAAAAAAATGCTAATTCCTTTACGCAAACCTCAAACAAAAAAAGTATGTCTTGATTGCCCTAACCATATATTCTTAATACTTCCAATACTATAATACTNTTCCTGTACACGTCTGGATATTAGCACGCTGCAAACAATCGAACACAAAATTTGAAATTATGAAATTTTCTAAAATGTAAGCTTATGCGCACAATTATGATTTCCAAGTCCTTTAAATGTATCTTTAAATGTCCCTTAAGTTAGTACTTGCTCACTAAGTTGACTATTACAACACCGTATCAAATGATGGCCTCAGTAATTATGCGGCGGCAGTCTTCCCGATGCATAACAGCAATAAGATCCCGACACCCACATATCCGCTGGATCTTAAATCATGAATTAATTAAGTGCAGAATAATGACATTGCATGTAGAAAATGTGAATGGTTTCTAAGTAAATACTGGCTAATGATCAGCACTTTTAAGATTTGCCTTCAAAAACATTTTGCTTTATCGCCTGTGAATTTATACGCCCTTAAATAATACTTTGCATTTAATACGCTTATTAGGCGCGAACATAAAACAAATGGTGAAAACCAAACCTTAATTAAGACAGTTATGCTAATATACAGATGGCGCTGCTAGCATTAAGTCTATATGATTTTTTATTAACAGTATGCTTCAAAAGAGGCATGTGACAGTTCTCGGACTATGACATTGGGGAATAGAGTATTTTTAGTGTAGTGTGTAGTAGTTTTTTTTTTAAGCTTGAAGAAAATGTTTAAGAAACCGTTGGGTGTGTTAAAGAAATGCTACTGTTGTAGTTAAGCCATGGCTTGATAAACAATAAAGTTGAAACGAAGAGAAACGAGCAGCGAGGATGATGTACGCTGTGGACGTCCAATAGCCCAAAAAGGCTGTTACCGATCAAGAAAAAAACACAAAATAACTTTAAATGACCGCAAAATAAAGTTGATCCAGAAAACTGAGACTGTAAAGCTATCAAAGCAGCGTGCTGGACATACATATCGTGCATAAATATTTGGGTATGCGATAGCTGTGTTCTAAGTAAGTGTGACGCGCGCATCGAATCGCTCAAAAACAAATCAAGGAATTGATGACTCTGAGCAGTGTTCAAAGCTGTCACACCATGAAAATCCCCAAATTTATGCGTCAGTCTGCAACATGGTGCCATTCTTTCAAACCAGAGTTCAATCAATGCTCAACTGCGTGAACCGCACATAGTGAACCAATGCCAAGCCATGCAAAGACACAATAGCTGGCTGGTCCGCTGGCAAGCGCATTTTGAGATAGACATCGTGTTATATGCAACATCTAACCCAAAAAGTCGAAAAATTTGAATGGCGACTATTACTAAGCGTGATTTTGCAGACAGAATTGCAGAACAAAGGCCCTATTGCAAGAAAGAAAAAATGCAGTTCCTTCAGAATAATGCACGCTTTCAGGATGCAATCAAGGAACATTCTGGCAATGATTGGGCAGCGCACTACTGCATGCTACAGTTCTTGCAACCAGAAAATTTCTCCATTTCTTAGACTTCATGGGTTTGCGCGCTGGCAGGAAATTTAGCGCCGCTAAAGAAGTAATCGCTGAAACTGTTGCCTATGACGTGGCTCAACATAAGTCATACTCGAAAGATGGTAACGAGAAATTCGCTATATCTTCCTCGCAAGTCACTATATTGAATAGTAAAATCAGTTTTTATATAAAAAAAAACTGTTATTGTATGTTAGCCTACAATTTTTTCCATCCAACTTTTAAGTCTAATATAAAACTAATATTACATACGTATGGATTAATAAATCAAGTTGAATCGAAAAATTTTTTCTAGCTAAGCCTATGACCTGTTCAAGCCAACCGCTATGAAGTAAAACCTCTTCATTACGAAGACTCAAAAGCGCTGCGTAGCAGTAATGGCGTTTTTATTTTATTTTATTTTTGTGTGATTGCGGGTTTTAATTATTTTTCAAGCATTCTAGCGCCTGACAAGACATATTTTATTATATAAGCCTAACTTCGAGTCCGTGTAAATGACATACTCCCTGCCAAGGCATTCCATGCGCGTTTTGTAAATTATACTTGGCGAAATTGCAACGACGTCGTTAGACATTGTTGGCCAAATGTTTCGAAGTAGTCTTCGCTATGTCCTTGTTATTTAATAGGTCTTTGCGTTGATGTAACATTTTTATGGCTGCGCAGCCATTACATTACTGACCTAAATGCTCATAAGCGCTCCAAACAAATCATAATTGACAGCCAGCCAGTCAGCGAATATTTTTCACGCACGGACTAACTGACTGGCTGGCTGGTAGTGTCATGCGATTGTCTCTGCAGTAATGCATTTCATTGTATCAATTTCATTGCTTCGCTGTATGTGCTGCTTCCCAATTTTTGTATTACTTTTTGCGTTTCCTTGTTTAGCGCTTAGGTTTCTCATAGTTTGCTATTTTCTGTATGCCGTGTTGTTGCTAAACATTTCATTTGGCGTGACAACTAAACACCTTT
This sequence comes from Ephydra gracilis, assembly GCA_001014675.1. Taxonomy (NCBI): domain Eukaryota; kingdom Metazoa; phylum Arthropoda; class Insecta; order Diptera; family Ephydridae; genus Ephydra; species Ephydra gracilis. The sequence goes on from JXPQ01008553.1 coordinate 14,655, forward strand.
GCATTTTATGTGTATTCCCAATTGCTCACGCTAGCAATTAAGCCATGATGACATCACCACAGCGCTGGCATTGTGCCGCAACGCGTATCCTTAGCCAAACAAGACAACACAAATAAAGAAAACACAAATTTTCCGGCATGCCAGCGACTAATTCGATTAGCCGCAATTATTGTTCGCAACAGCAGCTAAATTAATTAATTTTTTTTTTTTTTTTTTTGAAATATATTTCTTTAAGCTTTGCCCGATTAACCGGCTAAAGAATTTGCGATAATTAAATACCCCTTTTGTATGTGCTGCGTAAAAGTTACTCAATAATTTATTAGCAAAAGTGTAAAAAGTATATTTCAATTTTAACTTGGCCAATTTCTGTTTGGCTGTCGGGCAATAAATTACAGCAACTATTAATATTCGCATAAAATACAAATTATGACTAATAACCTGCTGTTTATGGCAAGTGACTGTACAACAAGGCCAGCAAGCATTGCCAGCGATGGCATGGCTGGTTCCTCAAATATGAAAAGACAGCTCAAGAACACTCCATGTAAGTCCGGAGCCTTCAACAAATAAATTAAACAACACTAGAAAGTGAATTTTTTTAAAAACAAAACAACATGGAGTAAGTTTCTAGGAAATATTATAAATCATAAATTATATTTGATCGACGATCACAAATTTGCTTTGCTTATTCAGCATTTCTTAAAGTACAACAGCACTCCGACGAAAACACAAAAAAAATAAAAAATATAAAAAAATCGGATGTAATGCCTATGGTGCTGTATCGCGCTGAAACATGTACACTTTCAAGAGCTGATGAGCATGCGCTGGGTGTTTTCAAGAGCGAAATAAGACATTATACCCGGTAATGCGATGAAGGGCACATCCGCTGACATTACAAGCTGTCTGAAATCTAACGTGATATTCTCATGTTCAAAAGAATCAAAATCCAGCAGCAACCCGTAATGTGTTTGATTTTAACCAACGGTTCGAGTGCAGAAGATGCACGTCGAATCTGCGTTGCACGGATCGCTAACTACAAGACATCTCCACGCGCGGATTATGAAATTCTTAATGCTTAACTGGCAATCATCAAGAAGAGTGGCGCTCTNTAGATTTGCATACCCAGGTAACAGGTTGTAGTGCCCAAATAACTACGTAACTATGTAGTTAAATTGCCAAAGTGTGTATTGCTTCTGGTGATACGTTTGTAATTCCCAGAACGATGCCTATATGTTTGGCATGATGAAATTTATTGATTTCGCCATGTCTGCCCGTCTGTACGTTAGAAAAAACAAAAATGAAGAGCTGGAACCAGATTTGCCGAATTTGGCACACATAGTCTAAGCAAAAATGTTAAATCCTAGTTTAAATTTATTCCCAGCGCGATACTTATTTTAGATTCCTTCCGTGCGTCTCTTTAGCCCAAATTGTGGCCTTAAACAAGCAGAGCTACATTTATTTGGTTCAAAATGTTGCTTAATTGGGCATTAACCACAAAAACTAATTCAATTCAGCANTTCAAAATGTTGCTTTAAATCGGCATTAACCACAAAAACCAATTCAATTCAGCAAATTTTCATTACTGAAATGAAATAAATATTTCCAATGGATATATTAAAAATTAGCATGTATACATGTAGATGAATTGTGGTCCAAAAAATTAGGCTCTTTCAAATATTAAGTTTAATGAAAAATATGCTCTTTAAAAATAGGCATGTTTCGAAGAGGTTCCGCTCGTACATCTATTGGACCACCAAAAAAACAAAAGTTTTTTTTAAAGCAAATTAGCGACGAATTTCTAAGAAATACAAGCAGTTAATGTTAAGTAATTCACTTAAAATGGGCATGGTTCGAAGAAAATCAGAGGTAGTTTTAGAGAAGAGATTTGCAGTAATGTTAAACCCCATTTGGGATTTTTCATTTATTGCAAACAAAATAATTTTTCTTTTTTTGTGGTTTGGCATTACTTGCTGATGTCGTTGTCTTTAAGTCAATTTGAAGCTGACAGCAAAATTGAACTGTTACATTAGCACTTTTTTATAATAAGTTTCATTATTAGCTTTTAATTCTTTTTTTTTATTTACAGTCAAATTAAGAAATTGAGTCAGTCGATGTCTAGCACGGGTATTTCCTACTCTTGCATAAATCTTAATGGTATTCATTATGACAAAAAAAAATGAATAAATAAATAAAACTGTTTTTGTCCAA
>JXPQ01008598.1:616-11290 GCA_001014675.1 Ephydra gracilis
GGTTTTATTGGTTGCTTGTAAGCATGTTTTCCGCATTCTGTTGATTTTATGTTGTACAGTTCGTCTTGACACACTTTTTCCTCGGTTATTGTAGGCTGTAGATAAATTTAATTTTTTTGTTACACTCCTGGTTCCAACTCCTGGTTGATTTTTTAATTTTTCTTTTTGAACTTGGAGATAACACTTTTGGAAGTCCACATCTTTTCTTATCACTTACTTCTCCTTCAGGTCGATTTACCCATTTTCTTACAGTCTTTCGACCAATTCCCAATATTTTTCGCAATTGCGGAGATATTTATACCCCCAGTGTGCAAGGTTTCAATTTTAATTCTCTGTTCGGTTCTTTCTGACGACATCTTGAAAGAAAAAACAAATATCATTCTTTAAGAAATTGTTTACAAGCACAATAACATTTTTAATTATACACAAATGTGAGGTACACATTTTTTATACAGGCTTATAAAAACTTACCTCTTTTCTAGGAAAATTTCAGCCAAAATCATGATACCTCTTTCAAAAATTTGTACTGATTATAATAGCCTAATATCACAGATAAAACAACACAAAAAAAATTCCAAAATTGTTTTTATTTCCTTTTTTTAAACCTTTGGGATTTCTACAACCTTTTTTTCACTTATTACACTGAACTTGTTATATATTAATTTTTCTGTACTTCTATTCTGAATCATAACTAGCAAAAAATGATATATTCTGTTTTTGGGATGTGTATTTATGCTAATTACAAGCAAAAAAATTCATCTGAACTAGTGATCAGGACTTGTTGTAGATTTAAAAATCTGTAATTTTCAGGATAGTGGGGAGAAACTTATGCGCCACCCTGTTGTATAAAAGAAGTAGATGTGACACTATTTAGTAACGTAGTGATTCACGATGCAGCTAGAAAAGGAGAGAAGAGAAGCGTGTCTTCAAACGTAAAATACGTGAGTTTGTGAAAGCTCAGTGTAAAGAAATCGAGATACATGGCAGCAGAAATTACGTTCAAAAATTCTTTAAAATTATGAAGCATATGAGTGATACGCATACAATACCACCAGTGAAATGTGAAGCCCAACCGCAACCAACGCTCGGAACTCTACTTTGGTCCCACAAACCTGATCGTCCAAAAGTCGCCAGTGCCCTCCAAGGGCTCAAGTCAAATAGGGCTACCGGATATGTTGGCCTCCCAGCTGAACTCTTTAAAGATTTTGACTTTAGTATAGGGATCATCTATACATCATCATTTCTGAGTTTGGCATCCCAGATAAATGCATAAGGCTCTCCGAAATGACACTCAGTCTCGAAATGAAACGTAGGATTCAACTAGCTACCAGGTGTTACTAATGGCTTAGTAAGCAATTGATTCAAAAAACCCTCTTTCGGTAAACGAAAACCAGACTATACAAGTCGCTCATAATGCCAGTCCTGCTATATGGCGCTGAAGCTTGTACGTTTACAAGATCTGATGAGCAAGGACTGGGTGTTTTCGAGAGAAGAATCCTACGGAAGCTATGTGGGCCTTACTGCGATGATGGTGAGAGGTGCATCCGGTGAAATAACGGGCTGTATGAAATCTACGGTGATATTGACATAAATAATAAAAATTCAGCGATTACGTTGGCTGGATAATATCGCTCGTGCGGATGAATCTGCAGCAGCTCGTAAAGTTTTTGCTTCCATTCCATGTGGTGGTACTCGTTGAAGAAGAAAGCCAAACCTGCGTCGGACTGATCAGTTCAAAAATGATAATTAATTAAGTACTGATTCACGAAACGACGTCATTAAGGTTAAAAAAGTTCTGTATAGCGTCATGTGATCCAATCTCTTCTGGGAGATTTCCATTTCAATAAAATCACAAATAAATTTTTCGAAAAAATTTTTAATACTAATAAGCTCAAATGAACATGGTACAATCCTCAAAAATTTCCTGTGGGGTTTTCATCCACAATACGATCACAAAATCCAAGATACCAAACTGGAGAAAAACACAATTGCAATTGCTCGTTTAACGAGATGGAGTACAATTTCAACAAATATCAAAAATTTCAAAAAAACTTGAAATAATACTTTCAATGTATTCAGTACCAAGAAAACAATCATACATCAGATGAGATGGAAGAGGAACAACATTGTTTATGAAAATCTAAAAGAAAAGGAACACAAATCAAACAAATTAGTTACATTCTGATAGTATAAAGCAAATAGAAGAAGTAAATTTTATATAAACAGATTTTAAGAATTCTTTGATGAATTGCTAGGCAGAGAAATTTTAGCTGAATTTGCTATCTTATTCTTGAAAAACAGTTAAGCTTTTGGTACAGCTTAAAAACGGCAAGTTCTATATCAAAACTACACTCAAAACAAACTCACTAAACCGCAAGTTTTCATTTGTGAAGGAATGTATTCTAGGTAGTCTAAGTACACTCATAATGAAAATATAGCAAACGAGACGTCTATCATACCAAACTTATCGAACACCCATTGAATGTACAAGCCTACACCTCAGTAATCGTCGTGGAAATAAAGAATTCCAATAAATGAAATTTGCATGATTCTTATTGAAATAATGTCCACACAAAAATATTTAGAGTCTTTTACCTAAGGGAACTGACGAAAAGCAAAATAACGATTTTTTGGCAGGGCTTATGTTAATCAAAGGTGACTAATATATTTCTTTTTTAAACCAATAAAACAAGAAATTCATGCAACAATACGATGCTTTCACGATACTATACAATTTACAACTTTAAACAAAGTCATATAAATACATTTAGAGTCACAAAGCTAACCTAAAAAAAAAATCATAAATGAGAATACTGTTTCTAACAGGTCCCCCAATCTNTAAAAAATCAAATGAGTATCGGAACAAAGAACAGGCTTTACGCACAGCACGACGTTAAATAAGCGACATTCGAGAAATTAATGAGAATACTGTTTCTAACAGGTCCCCCAANAAAAAATCATAAATGAGAATACTGTTTCTAACAGGTCCCCCAATCTCAATATAATTAATATAATAGGTTTACTGATTTTACTCAATAGAAATTCATCCCAATAGTATTTAGAAAGCAGCCTTTTCCGTGACATGTGGACGCCACGAATTTTTTCGTATACCATTTGGAATAAAAAATGCCCCATCAACATTTCTACGTGAAATTGGTAACGTACTATATTAAGAGACCACCATGAGAAAATTTGCATTGAATTCGTGGAAGACATAATAGTTTCTTCAACACCTTTTAAAGAAAACGAAGAAAACCTTGCTAACGTATTTGAAAAGCTCAGATTCATTAATTTTGAACCCTCATAAAGTTACTGCAATCAAAAAATTGCCCTTACCCACAACACAGAAGCGAATCAAATGTTTTCTAGTGACGTTTGACTATTAATATAAATTCACCAAGAACTTTGCTGAATTAGTAAAACTTCTTCCAGAATGCTTACGCAGAGATAAAAATATGGTTGTAACTGAACGGATTCCAAAAGCATGTGAGAATATTCTTTTTAATAACCAAATTCTACGATATCAAGAGTCTTCCAAACCTTTCACATTCACGACACACGCTTCGCTATAGGAGCAGTTGAGTTGGAATAAATCCATATACTAAAGAAGTAGTAAATTTACAAAAAGTGAAATGAACTATTAACAATAGAAGAGGAACTTTTGGTAATCATTAAATACTGAACCTCTTCTGACCTTACTTGAATTTAGTTTTAATTTAATTTAAATTTAAAATATTGACATGGATATGCACATAACGAGCCAAATTCTTAACTTATTCATTCGGGGTGCCTTAAATTAGAGAAATTTAGCTTTCAAGGAACATTGGGTTAAACAATTAATTTAGTTGAAGAAAACTTCGACTGTGGCATACCAATATAGAGATAAATTTTTCAATGAATTAAATCCGCTTGTAATATTGAAAATAGGGGCAATCAAGCAAACTTTACTCCATGTAGATATCACAAAGATATCCTTACAAAATATATGGAATATATTGAAAACAAACAAACTCTTGAACAGGTATTTCTATATTATTTGTCAATATCTGATAAGAGCGTTCATGGTTTCCCAAGAGAGATAACCACAGAGTTTAAAGCGAATGTCCCTAAAGAATTTACCATCCAGTAAGATATTTGCATACATTATAGTTCCTTCCACCAAACAATTATCTCACATAAAGATTGGATTCAACAGAAGTCTTAGGAATCATACTTATGCCAATATTCTCTATATTTTTAACTCCATATGAATGATTCAAAGATGAACTTTATAAAAAATCTCTACATTGAAACTGCAGATGACTTCATCGTAAAGCTAAATGAATTCCAGGAAAATATTTGAAGAACCATAGTTTAGAAAGTTAACTATATGCTATAGAATAAAAAGTCAAAGCAATGATCAAAAATTGCTTAGATAAACATTAAAGGATGAAGAAAATTCGTGAATATTCTCCATGCAATTTAATATATATTTAAGGGATAATCCAGTCATGTTTAATGTGAAGATAAGGTATCTCGAGAGTATTAAGAGCATAAGGAATTCACTAATTGCATTAATCTAAAGAGCTAACACATCTCATAAATATAATAACACACAAATTCAAAGAAAAAGAATGTAAAATTTAAAGGATATATTAAATGACGTAGACAATACTTTAACTTCAGCGAAGAAAAGATGAACAGCTCAGATGCAGGATATATCAATAGACGAATTCAAGTATTAGATAGTAAGCAGAATTATCACTATGTCACTATTCCAGCAAAGAAATCAACTGAAACAATCCCATCATCCAATATCACTCCTGAAATCATCATCATAACGTTTTCACTCGATACAAAATGGGGAGCTTTGTTACCTACAAATTCACAAAACAAAAATTTACCAAATGAAACATCTGCCACATGCCTCAGATGAAACGAACTTTTACACAATTCAGTTTAACTTATTGCGCACCCATTTAAGAGAGAGAGAGAGAGAAAAAATCTAAGGGAGTCAGATCAGGAGAATACGCATTTCACTGTGATTGGCGGTGTCAATTCCTGTTGAATGTGCTGGTGCGTTATCATGTTGAAACAGCACCTTTTTCCGCCAAATGCGGCTGTTTCTCCTAAAAATTTTTCCCGAAGCGATCTTTTAACTCACTGTACTTTTGTTCATTGATCGTTTTTCCATTTTCGCAACAATCCATGAATATGGCATATTATGCGTCCTTTCTATCTTTCCGGGCGATGGGAATGTCCTCGCATACTTTGGAGAAGACTTTCCGGGAGATATTCATTATTTTGATTTTTCCCTAGGTTGTGGTGTGTAATGATAAAACAAAAGTAATTACCAGTCATAATTGCACGCAATAATTCCTTACGATCTCGTTTAAGTTGCTCTAAACACTGTTTCAAATTAACAGCCACTACCGCTGGTAGAAGCAGAGTGAGTAGAGTATACATATGTTATTTGGCAGTTAGGAGCAGTAGGAGCCAAAAGCAATTAGCTGCTTTCGTGAATTTGTTGTTGTTTCTTTTATCTGTTATTTATGTGTATTTGTATTATTATTATTTTTTTTAAATATTTTTATTTCTTTGTTTTAAGCGTGAGTAGCGTAATGTTTCATTTCTTCTCTTTGTTTATGTTTTAGACTCTATTTTTAAGCTTGAATACATAACTATTATTAAAAGGATATGTTTGAAGTCTACAGTTATATTGCTCTCGTGGTCTCCTAGTTAAGCGTTTACTAGTTTAGTAGTAAGAATTTCATCTGAAGATCACCGTCAATAAAACCAGAACCAGAACTATTCTATTGTGCATTTAAAACTATAGTTCGTTGTTTTCGTTGGTGTTTTCAAATCCAGGAAATTTAATAAAGACTATTTGACATGAGTAGAGATGGCACATAGATTAATGGTTTTTTAAGTTTTCGTACATGGATTTACCTATGCGTTGAATAAATAAAAGGTGCAACATGTATACCACTTAGATTAATGAATGCTTTATTAATAATTTATGAAATTCTTTTTACAGATGTTTGATAAAAGAATAGCCAGGCATGGAAAGACTCAAGTTTTAGCATTGTAATGTTCCAATTCATGATAAGAGGATGGATATGTGTTGGGATGGGCTTTGCGGTTAACAAATTTTGAGTAAACTATTATGATACATACTCATAATTAATGCAAAAAGTGTGAAAGATGGAGAATAAATCCAAGAACCACATCAGTCGAAGAAATATTTTTTTTTAATCAATTATGATAGACGAATGATGAAGGGTCAATGCCATTGTATTAATGAAGTCGTCCTAATGGCGAAGAAAGTAGTGACACAAGGTGCCAATAATTTTACTACACTTCAATAATGGGTGGGTACTTTCCCAATAGCTTTAGCCGACTGAGGGAGACCATAGTTTCTGATGTGAATGGTGGTGGGTTTTTCATCTGGAAAAGTGGGAGAGCTGATTTTCCCAACATGAAGAGTGGTTGCCTTTTCTCACTCAAAGAAGAAGGAAAAATTATAAATTATTTTGAAGATTAAAAAGAGAATTAAAGAAATACAAAATAGAATTATTACTTTTTATTTTGGGCTTTTGAGAAATGCGAGAAAAAGAATTGAATAAAAAGGCAAGAAAACATTAAATAAAGATATTTTAAAAAATATGTTTCTATTTCTTTAAGTTCTCAGATACGAAAGAAAAAACAATTTTTTGGATTTGTCAGAAAACAAAAAAAGGAATTGAAGTAAATTAAAAAAAAAAAAACAGAAAAAATTAATTTTATTCATTTAATTTTAGAATTATTTTTGTTCTTATAACTTGAATGTGATAACAAACAAAATTTTGTGTGCACATATTTAAATAACTTTCCAGAACTATTTTCAGCGTGCAATGGTTCAGCATGAGTCTTCATGAGGATACTTTTATTTTCATCCACTACTCACAATTATTTTCATCCAAGTCTTTTATACATTTCATATGCACCTCCTCTTGCAACCTCTTGCAAATGAAAACATTTCTACACCGTTTTTATAAATCTCTACATTTCTCAAATCTTTCTTTTAAAAAACTAATTATGCTTGTAAAGGTTGTAATTTCATCAACCCATTTCACTACTACCTCACTCTACCTGCTTACGATATAATGCATTCAAATTTTTATTCGGAAATGGTGACTTCACAACTAAACAATTGGGTTCATCATGATTCATTTGTATTCCAGAGTTGCCTTGAACGTGAGTTCAAGTTGTATAAGATAATCTTATTTCATAAACTTTTCTGCTTACACAACTTTTCTTTTTTTCTCCAGTGATAGGTTTATTGTGCCACTCCAGCGTAAATAAGACAGTATGCTTAAGTTTGTTCTGGAATATGTACCAATTTAGCATCATAAAATAAATCAATCGACATGAAATCTGGTCGTTCATTTTGTGTTGCCAATTTACCATGTGATTAATGATTGGTGCCCTGTGTGAGTATTGCATCAAATTGGCTTCAAATTGGCACGCCAAAATAATCGGTTGCACACATCCAATATTTTTAAAAACCTGTAACTTTGCAAGTCCACGAAGTATGTGCCATTTTCCAGGCAATAGTATTTATTTCAATTTTAACTTTTCATTTTCTTTGGTTTTATTCGAATATACGATATTTTTATCGGGTATCGACCGTCAGAGATCAATTCATGTTTTGCACTCAATATAATTTTATACTTATCTTCAACAAATGCAAGAGCATCTTTAACGTTATACAGAAATTATAAAATAAATTGTCTGTGCGTAGCAACAATGTATTTATTGATTGCCCATCCTGCGTTCAGATCATGGACGGTGTTACTGATGTTAGAGATTCCGCTGTACTTGTTATTCCAGCATACCGGGTGTGATGGATTTCATTCATTTTATAACGGATTTTCTCAAATAAATATGTCATGCAATTCTGTTTTAATTTAATTGTACTATCGATTATCATATCCATTCTTTCCGTCTGTCTGTCGTATTCCATCAATGTTTTGAAATGTCTTTTAGTACGTCGAATAACTATGATGATACTTTTCACTATGCTTTCATCGTAAAAACGTTTTTGTAAAGCATTTAATATATTATTCATGTTATTATTTTTTTCTTTCTTTTCCAGAGTAAATCCCATGATTTTAGATTTTTTCTATTCAATGGAGAAAGCATGTAATATTTTTTAAAATTTGTTTTCTCGTTTTGCATCAATTGTACCTACACGGTGTACTGCTTTGCGATATGGAGCAATCGAAAAGGAAATGTTGAGTGAATGATGTTTGTCCCCAAACGAGGTTTTTATTTAAAATTATAATTATTATTAGCTTAGCTTCCAAATAAATACAGTGCACGTTCTCAGTTCTCAACGAAAATTGACTAAATTACCGTCTTCATCGAATGTTATTAGATTGAGATTATTTCTTCGACTTTAATCATTTCCGGGATGAAACGCTCAAGCTGGTCCATACTCACAATATTACTTATGACGGCAGTATATATATGTTGATTATTACTATTTAATATGTATGTTACTTATAACTACAAGACTCGCATCTTGCGTCTTCAATGATGGAAACTATCACATTACTGTGATTAGTTTTTCCACCGTTTTTGATAAAATCAAGATTGTTAACCGATCAACAGCTCATTGGGGTTATCAACGCATATATTTACGAGATTAAATCAATTTAATTCAATTGGTTTGGCTGAAATAAATTTAGAAATTTTATTTATAATTTTCTTATTAGGGATTCGGTACCCTTTATTCGACCATCATGGTCATAATTTCTCTTACAAGCGTTAGTTACTAAAACATTATTTTATACATTTGGATATCAGGGTTATCATAGTCTAAATAATGCAAATGACACAGGCTACACTGTTTTTGCTATTCTTATATTATTATAACAAATTTCAATGGGAGAATCTCTAAAATTTTATTATTCGTTAACGTCTCGATTTGGACAATATAAGATATCAAACTCACTCTTCCGAACTAATTGAAACAAATCACTTTCACATAAGTACGATGTCGTGTATGTATTGTCATCATCATGATCGCCATTATCAATATCATGATCCAACTCATTATTAACATCATCACCAATTGGTCTTATTAAAATCTTGATTTGCTGTTTTTGGGGTTCTTCTAAACAATTTCTTTCCAATAATGCTGTATGCATTCTCAAATTTAATTAAAGGATTTAAGTATTTATTGTAGAATCATCACCGTCATATATATGGTTACATTTTTGGTTATTTTTACTTTGATTTTATCGAGAAAGTCTTTTTGTTTTCTGAAATGTAACTTTTTTATCATCAATGGTACTATCATAAATTATAAACATAATTTTCTTTGTCGCCAATGAAATTGGCAATGTGAATATAAGTTTCGGTCATACGTTTGTAATACCCATAACCAGCGTACAGTGATCGATATGATCAGCATCACCACAGGAATTGCTTTAGCCATGGCCGTGCGTCCATCCATCCAGCCTTCCGTCCGCCCGTTTCGAAAAAAAGAGAGCAGCTAGATCAACGAAATTTGGTACACGTATTCTTTGAAAAGAGATCCCCTTTTGAAATTGGTCAAGATCTGACCATTATTACAGGTACCTCCAGTACACCTATTTAAACATATATTTATTCAAAATTGCGGGCTTAAGCTTACTGAAGCTGTTAAAATAGAAATTTTTCAATGAAATTTCAAAATTAAGTAGAAAAATAAAACATTTAACTGTGTTCCAAAATTAGCTATAATTGAATAAAAATCAAAGGTACACCCAGGATACGTACAAAATTCCAAACGAAAACTAAATTTAGCCGAAGAAATGGATTCGAGCGAAAGGAGAGTATTTCACATATTATTTCCATACCATAAGTGGGAAGATTTTTAATGCTTATACCAATTTTAACTGCCTTTGCTGCTCTTAGTGGAATAGTATGTGGAAGATTAGCTATTCTCAGGACGATTAATAGTTATAAGTGTGAAAGAGAGCAACTGGCTGAAGTATCTCGTCTTTATAGATGCATGGAGTCATTTGCATTGGGGATAGACTTAAATTTTAAACCATGTAAGAAAGGTTATTGATTTTTTTTGCAGCCATATCCAAAATAGCAAAGGATTCATTAGCATGAGAATGTGGTATTGTAAATGTTGATTATAACCAATGAAAAGGAACACATTCGGTCGCATATTATAAAAATAAAAGATTCATTCAATATTTTGACAGCTTGAGAAATTTTTAATCACCAAAAGAGCTGTTAAAATATGAAAGATGTAATAGATTACAATAAATACTAGCAAACCCGGCGAACTCCGTTTCGCCACCAGATGGCTTCGTTTTTTGTAGCATTTCGTTTGGGGATTAAAACATGAAGAAACATTATATTTTTTGTTTTATATTTTAAAAAGAAAAATTTTTCACATTTCACAACAGTAATGAATTGTTGCAGATTAAGTAATGGATCCAGTTTGATTTTTCCACTTGCGCAGCACAATCCAGCCGTGGCTCTTTCGAACTTTAACGCATTGCAATATCGGAATACAGTCATCATTGGTCCAATATCATCATTTGAAGTTCACAGTGGGATCATATTGAAATGCCAATGGACTGCATGATGCCAATGTTCTTCGTGTGCTCACGCGTTGTCTCAATCGGGCATTTTCGCTTATTATATTTT
>JXPQ01008599.1:678-11358 GCA_001014675.1 Ephydra gracilis
TTTATTCGTTTTCAAGCAATTTTTAATGCCGATTGGCCAGTTTCTTATATTTAGTTGCTTTCAAAATTGTTCATCCGAACAATGCTATTGACACTGCACTTAAACTCAATAATGCGAGTTTTAAAACTGCACCCCTCAAAAAAATATAAATAAAAGATGAAAGCGCCACCCTGTATTATATTTTATTTTGTACATATTTTTATATGCGTCGGAAGTGAAATTGGTAATGTGTGAATTATTTTGATTATAAGTTTTTAACAACCAGAACAAGTGTTCAAAAATATTAAGAAATATATCGATATGATCAGCATCACAGGATTTAATTTAGTCGTGTCTGTCCATTCGTCCGTCCGTAGTTACAATTTAGAATGAAGTACTTAAGGTAGATTAACAATATTTGGTACAAATGAGCTATGGCAAAATATTTGATCGAAGTTTGAATGTGCTTATGACCGACCAATATTTCGAGTACTGGCTTTACCCAAAATTATGGCTTGACGTCTACTGCAGCCGAAAATATTGTTATTTTACAGTAAGATTTCGTAATTAGGTAGGTAGGATAATCACAACATCGAACCGTGTTTTCCAGTACACATACTTCAATATAGGTATTATTTAAATTCCAAGAAATTTCGGGATTGAGTGAACATTAAAAAATTAATTTAAATAATATTGAATGAAATAATATTTATGAAATGAATACAGAATTTAAACTTATTTTTTGGTCCTTATTTAAATATCAAGCTATATGTACTGTACTATCGGCCTGAGTCGCCAATAACATTTTATTTTTATTTATTGTTGCTGAAAGCGGAATGGCGTGGTAGAGAATTACAGGTTTTCCAAGAGAGATTCATACTTAAATATAATTGGTTTAAATGTGGTAGAATGTAATTAAGGACATTAACGAATTCCTATTTAACAATTCAAAGCACATAATATCACTTAAGATCGTTTTTTATTACAGGCCGAATGCAAAACAGCGGAATTAAAATTTGTTACAGCTGAAACGCAACGAATAAAACTTGAACAAACGATTCCTAAAGAAAAGCTAGAACGCAGCAAAAAGTATAGACTGACCGAGAAGGAGGTGCTTAAGGTAAGTGTATCGTATTATACATCTAATTACGACTTCTTATTACTGCTTATTACGTTCATTTTCAATATGTTTTTCACAGCGCAATACAAAATATACAGATGCACGCTTAAAATCACTAAGAGCCAAAAATGAATATCAATTATGCTTGGAAGCAGCAAATACAACAATACAAAAATTCTTTGTCGAAGATCTCAGCGATTTGATTGATGTGAGTAGCGTTGAGAACACAATTTCGTAATAAAGTTGATGGTAATCGTATTGCAGTGCATGGACTTGGGCTTCAGCTCAATGATCTCACGATCAATATTGATGCATGTGTCTGCGGATCAAGGTCGGTCGCGCGCGTTACTGCAACATGCTGATGCATTAACGCGTCTTATTAATTCGATTGATAGTCGCGCGGACAAGCAAAAATTCTTGGAAATGTATCATGCAGCATTTATGATACCGAAACGTTTAGATTTTCAAGGCCCAGCAGAAGATGAAAATCAAATTGATCATGATATACGCAAGGTATTATTCATGGATATGGAGGCGCGTCTGCAAATGTTGGATCAGCGTTTACGTAATCTACGCACAGAAACTGATGAAATATGGAAAACATTGGAAACGGCCGAAATCAAATTATTGGAACATTTTAATTTTAAAGACTGTGACATAAGTGATATATTCACTGAGAACAAGCATAACTTATTTAAACAACAACAGCAACAACAAACAGCCATAACTACAAAATTACAATCGGAAAAACAGGAAATCGAAGATTTTTATATACTGGTGAGTTGTTACAAAACTTTTTTCAGTTTAATTAGTACGGGCCATAAGGAGTATGTATCACAACATTATTATACAGCTATAAATTACAGCTTGAAGATTTACATATTGTGTTATATGCGCGTATAACAGACATAGGTATGTTTTTGATGTGTGAAATCAGTATAATTTTAATCATTTGGTTATAAAGTGCAAATAATACAAAGTATGTTGCTAAAAGCCCATCCACTTCGCTTGAAATAGGGCGTAGACGTTAAGAAGGGGTAACAGTGACTAGCCACGCAGATCTCCATATTTAACCCCTTTGGACTCTTTTTTGTGTTGTTATTTATTTGACGACGTCATGGAAAATCATCGCTATACCGTCAGGGATTCTTTAAAAAATACTGGAAAATGTAACAAAAACGGCTCATTTTGCTTTGATCAATAAAGACAGCCGCTTGTTTGGCTTTATATTTAAAAACTAATCCAAGAAAATTGCAAAAGATGAAATTGAGTAAAAATACCTCATAAATAGAAAAATTTACATACCGACATAAAAAACATCGCACACTGTAACTAAAATGTATGAGTTTCGGTAGTTGAACCTAATTAGCTACACTTCTTGAAAGTAAAAAAATTAGATCCAAGATTGCGTTCTGCCCCGATCCGAGTCAACGCTTTTGTAGTAAAAATAGAGAATTTATGCGAAATTAGCCGGTAGTATCAATTAAAATCTATGAAAAATCATGTTGTTGAAAAAACTATAATTAAAAAAAAAAATACTGTTTCATAATTCATATTTGGTAAGTTGGTGCTTATTTACATTTGAAGCAGGCAAAATGCATATTAAGCACATTTTCTCAAGAATGGCTATAAACGACTTGAGTGAAGATAATGGTGTTGATTATCTTAATCTTAATCGACCTTTCCGCAATAGGCGAATCGAATGAGTAACATCGGGCATGAGATTAAAGTCCTTACCGAGATGGACGATACGATTTGAGAAGCAAAGAATAAATGCCACCTTTGTTTCAGTAGATATATGCTTTTGTTTTTAAAACTGAATGAATGGTACATGGTATGGTATGTGGTATATGGTGTGTTTAACTTAGAATTGAAGATTTCAAATCCAATAAGCAATAAAACCGATTGTAGCAAATATGTGAAAGGTGTTAAGAAAAGGCATACTTGCATACTTAATTGGCCACTAGAACCGCTGGAACTTATGTAGGCAAAGTCCTTAACCATTTCAAACTTGAATTTCCTTAGATTCTCACACTAGACTTTCATCTTGACATATCGTTTTGTTTTTATCTTGTTTCCACTTAGTGCTAGATCCATTTGCCGTACAACTCTCTTATGGTTAAATCTTAATTAAAAGTGGATTTCGTGCTTGAAAATGTATAAACGAATATAAATGATGCGGTAAGAACTAAAAAAATGTTTTATCGAAAGAGTAACAAACTTTATACGAATAATATGGAGTAAGATAAGTTATGAAACGAAAATTCAATATAATGAGACGATTACAAATGTTCTTTTTAGGAGTCGTTTCGTATTGATTCGTTTCATCTTTTATGGGCTCTAAATTAAAAATTGGGCTAAAAAGTACTTAGGCTAACAAACAGCACGCTAAGAGTGTCCATATAAGTCTTAGTTAACACTAACGTTCAAAGGACTCTTGTACGAATTTGACAGGTGTCGGAATAATAGTTTATGGTCTAGAGTATTTTGAGTGAAGAAACTTTTTGTAGTTTCAATAAAACTAAGCATTGGTTTTTTGCGATAATAGTGTTGCAGACAAGGCTTTCCTTGTTAAACATTATTCGGACATTGCCCCAGAGAAATCGATCATTCGAAGATGGTTTTGCTAAGTTTAAACGAGGCGAAATAAGCCCTTTTACCCACGAAAACATCAAAAATCTCCACATAGTTATTTTGGATAGCTCAAAAGTGAAGTTGATCACAGGTGGCTGTGGCTGTAAACATATCAAAGGAACATGCTAGAAATATCGTACTTGAATATTTGGGTATGCGAAAGCTCTAATGTGGATGCCGCGAGAGCTCTGAATCAAAATTCTAAGCAGCATTCGATGGTTTTCTACTTTGATATAAGCGTCGATATATGAGTAAAAACTAAAGTTAGGATTGTAATGCTAAAAAATAATTTTTATTTATTCGTTTGCTAATAATTTAAAAACTTTTTTGTTACAGAAAATACGCGAATACATTAAAGGCACATCACGCATTGCGCGTCTCGATGCAAAAGCGGAGTTCTTACGTCACAACTTATCAAAGGATGAAACATATCGACCGACAATTGTTAAGAAACCGTTGATATCAAAACGCAAACGAATTGGACGGATAAATACATCTGGTCAACCACGTTTATTCGGGGGTTCATTAGAGGAATACTTAGAGTCAACGGGTGAAGAAGTGCCACTAATTATGCGGAGCTGCATACGTGTCATAAACCTATATGGTGGGTAGTGTTTGATTTGGAGTAAATTCCATAAATAATATATTTTTAATAGGACTACATCATCAGGGCATATTTCGTGTATCGGGCTCACAAGTGGAAATATCTAATTTCCGTGAGGTATTCGAGCGTGGTGAAGATCCGCTGGCTGAAACAAACGATGCATCAGATATTAATTCTGTGGCTGGTGTGTTGAAGTTGTATTTGCGCGAATTGCGCGAGCCATTATTTCCAATTATTTATTTCGATTATTTCGTGTCCATTGCCGGTAGGTGTATAAAGCGCTTTAGATTAATTTCCATTAAGTTAACTATGATTGTTATATTTTTCAGAATTGCGTCACAAAAACGATGTAGTCATTGGCATCAGGAAATTTTTACAAAGTCTTCCAAGGCCAGTGCTAGTTGTGATACGCTATTTATTTGCGTTTCTAAATCAGTAAGTTCACGGCTTTGCCCTTTTTTTTATTGCTTAACCGATAACAAAAAAATGTTGAAAATTTCAACAGCTTGTCGGAATATTCGGATGAGAACATGATGGATGCATACAATTTGGCAATATGTTTTGGGCCAACTTTAATGCCAGCTCCCGAAGATAAGGATCAAGTCCAATACCAGAACCAAGTAAATGAGTTAATCAAAAATATGATAATTTATCAGGAGGAGTTGTTTCCGAAGGATTTGGGTGGCCTGGAATATGAGAAATATATTTCGCATGAGCCCTTTATCGATATGTAAGTATATTAGTTAGCAGCGGAAGAAATTGTTATATAATGATTTATTATTTGTTCCACAGCGATGTTGGCGATTCACCAACAGAGGGCTTCACTGAAGACCCCGATGCGGATATCAATCCATCGGAGGAAGGTAAATAGTATTTGTGTAATTAACAACTCAATGTGTTTACCACTCTTAATTATTAATTGTATTGATATTGATATTAATATAATTTATGCAATTTTGTTTTTGTAAAATATAAATGCAAACAAAAATCATAATTATTTTTGCAGAACCTGAAATGCTTGAAGCAATGGTTCTTTTTGATTTTAATGCACGTTCTAGTCGAGAAATGACTTTAAAAAAAGGTGATAGCGTGATATTAATTAAACAAGTAAGTTTACTAAACCTATATATTCCAAATCAAAAACTTATTAACGGAATGCTTAACAATATAACAACCAAGTTTGGCATTAGTGTTCATTGATACGCACGTTACAATAATCACTATCTTAATTTATTCTTACATTTATGAATTTGCTTGGCATTGTTATTTTTTGCTATTTATGTGCATTGCTGTTTTGCTTAAAAGAGATACTAAGTATTTTCATTAATTTCAGATTTCTAACGATTGGTGGCAGGGGATTTTAAATGGCAAAGAAGGTTTAATACCAGACAAATATATATCATTAAAAATACGGTGAGTTTTGTAAATTAGAATTTTTGAATATGAAAATGATAAAATTATGATTATATTTTGATATGAATTCTTTTTCTAAAATAAAATTCTTTAGTGAGCAACGGATATGTGAATTAAGTCTTATACATGTCTAAAATATTAAGATTAGAAATATTCTTCATGTTGGAACAGAAGTCTCAATTAAAGCATCGGGATGAATGCAGTTTGTATATGATTGCTTTTTATTTTAAATTAAATTTAAAGAAGAAAAATATTATTTGTGCAAAAAATCTTACGTAAATGTGGAGCGACTAAGCGTTTTGGAACGTGTATAACTCAAATTATTATTATTATTTTTTTTTTTAATAAGACTTGCAAACTGAATAATTGCTCAGAAGATAAATCGCAGTTCCAAAACTATTAATATATATTTAAAAGGCATACCGAATTAGGTTCATATGAATTAAAAGATCTTTGTTTTTCGAGAGAAGATATGGAGATTGCAAGATTGCTTCATATTCTAATTAATTCGGTCAGTAAAATTAATGAAATATTTAGTTAAGGGTAGATTTTAAACGCACAAAGATATTTTTTTAATGCGCCGAATCGTAAAGTTTGAAAAATAAAAAATAAAAGCTCATCTTAAAATAATATTTAAAAGTAGAGATCGGAAAAGGCCGTGTTGGGATTTTGTTTAAACGTGCCGGTATTGAACCTGAAAATTGAGAAAGAGAACTCCTCCGGCCGCACATCCGGGTAAAGATAAAGAAAAACACGATGTCATAAAGTTTGGTAGTCCCAAAAAGAGCTATAAAGGTCTTATAGATCTAAAATAACATGTACTTGCACGTTTTGGCTCACTAGAAGCAGAAAAATGTTTATGACGCGATTAATATAAGACACCATTTCTGGTATTCATGGCATGCAATTCCTTGTACTTACGGCCAAAATATTCTAGATATAACATTTTCAAGCTGCAATTTTTCGAGCAATTCTCCAAAACAGAACATTGGAAAAAAGATTTGTTGAAGTTGGTAAATATTTCAACTTTTTTATCTCAGAATACTCAATTTTTTCATTTCACGTTTTTAAAGAATGCCAATGATCGTTAATTATAAATTTATAAGCATCTCTGCTAGCTATGAAACAAGCGAATATCTTATTTCCATGTCAGGAAGTGAAGGAAGGACGAATTTAAAAAGGGGGAACCTTTATATGTTAACATTTTTGAACAAAATAATTTTTAATATTTATGCAGTACAGAGTATTTTTTTTATTACTTTACTATTATAAATACGTCCCGGTATGGTTTGGTCCTTAAAAGGTTTCTGCGGGATTGGTTTAGACTGGGCCTATTGAGACCCGTGTCCATCTCTATACGGCAGGAAAATATCAAGAGATTTTTTGCCTTCAAATGTTCGATAAAAATTATTTTCATATAAGTGAAAGGTACCAGAGGGCTTTTTATGAAAAGAAATATTTTCAATCAGCCATCTTTGTCGTGAACGTCGTATGGGGACGTAGTATGTATTATAGAATGATCGGTTTAATTTTGATTGAAGAAGAGAAAGAAGCGTAGGAGATGTTCTTTGTAGAATAATTGGGTATATCCGTATTTTTTAGATGAAAAATAATTTTTGACAATTCTTCTATTGGTAACGCTCAGGTTCTACTATCGCTTATTAAAACTACAACTGAAATGTTGAGGCAATATCTTGACCCCCGTACTCTAAACCTTACATAATTGAAAATTTGTGTACATGAAGAAAAAAAAATAAGATAATAAGAGATACAAATTGCAGAAATGAACTCAGAGTACCCCTATTTATTCAAAAATACGGGCTTAAGCCTCCTGCAGCCGTTACAATTGATATTTTTTAATGAAATTAAGGCAGGTAACCGTGTGCTAAAGATAGACATGATTGAATAAAAATCAGAGGTACCTTCAGTACACCTATAAAGTCCCAAAAGAGGCTTTATTCAAAATAAATTACACATGGTTATTATTAAAATTTAACGATATTTCATTATACACGGAATAAATATAATCAATATCTGCACCTAAAATGGCCTTGATCGGATAAAAATCAGGGGTGCCTCTAGTGCATATATGTGGTCGCAACGGTGGCTTTAATGCTGAATTACGCATAGTTATCATTATAATTTAAAGAAATTTTGCTATAGACTGAGAATAAATATAATCAATGTGAGTACCAAAAATAAGCATTATAGCTTGAAAATCAGAGAAAACTCCAGTATACGTATATGCTTTGAATATAGGTTTTACTGCTGAATTATGCACAGTTATCATTTAATTCTACAAAATTTTAGTATTGTGTGGAAATGAATATAATCAATGTGTGTACCAAACAGGGGATTGATTGGATGAAAAATTAGAGGTACCTTCAGTACACCTATGTGCTCCCACTAGAGGCTGTACTGCTTAATCATGCATAGGATGCGTACCATGAATTTATTGAAATCAGATGCCTATGTTGTCCACAAGATGGAAGTTAAAAAATTAAAACTACTTTGTAGTTTTTTATTTAATAATTAAGCGCCGTGTGACTTTTTTAATTCATTTTTCATTGCTTAATGGAAAAACTGCAAAATATATTTTTATTACTAATATTTAAAGCTTGATTAAACGATAAATTGTTCGAGTATTCAATAAGGGAAATTTTTCGATTATTGTTTTTTAATTATATCTCGCGCAAAAACTAGAGTTATGTTTTCAACACAAATAAGGTAATATTTATCGTTTATATAGGTTATAGTTTTTAATTTTATATTTCGCTATTATTGTATAAGACAAAAGTACCTTTTAACAGTTGGGCTGAAAACTTCCATGGGCAACATAAAAAGCAAATATTTTTTAGTGAACTTTGATTTTATTGCTCAATACAGTTGCATTCGAGGTCGATACAGCGAATACACCAGTCAGAAAATTTTTATATTGCGAATTCAGGGATTACTTCTTCACTGGAAATAAAATTTTTTTCCACAGAGCAATCTCTGAGAAAAGGAAAAAATCGCGGGGGATATGGAGATGAATATATAGAATACTGTAGATTCGGAAGCCATTCGAATTGCTATTCATGTAATTTTTCCAGCAGTTTCATTGATTTGTGACATAGTAGATTATCCTGATGAAGCCGAACTGTTTTTTTTTTTCTTCAAATAGGACCGTTTTTCGTCGTTCAAGCATTCCAATAACACTATGTAATAATCGGAGTTAATGGCTTATTTTATTTTGTTTTATAACATGTACATTTCAAAATTCGTGTGCCATAACCTTAAAAGCTAGCTGGATGTTGCATCTTCGCATGCTATGCAGTTGGTGCACAACGTGTAGTTCACTGAGACGACGATTTTTGGATACTAATATGCAATGATGGAGCTATGTTTGATCCAGATTTAAAAACTGCTCAGAATTATTTATTCGTTGTTTTTTTTTGTCGTTTGTGATTAGTAAACCATT
The DNA here is from genome assembly GCA_001014675.1 of Ephydra gracilis. NCBI lineage: Eukaryota > Metazoa > Arthropoda > Insecta > Diptera > Ephydridae > Ephydra > Ephydra gracilis. The sequence goes on from JXPQ01008599.1 coordinate 9,889, forward strand.
CCTCAATGGTAGATTTCGTGGTGGAAGGTCCAAATAATTATTATTACATTTTTTTTTTTAATTTTCTTCATATCAAAAAATTTTCTTATCTCAAAATGCTCAAAATGATATTGCAATATCTATCAATTTTATATAAAAGCGTTTTGAAGACTAGCGTTCACTAAAAATTATGAGGATACTAGTAGCGACATCTGTGTTTTAGCCAAGCCTCTATTTAGCCGAACTCTTATGGACATAAATTTTTGTTCGTTGAAATCTAATAGATTGAAGACTCCCAAAGTCAAAACTAGTAACTAGTCGATCAGACCTACGTCTTTCGATTAGGAGCACTTCAATAGTGTCAGACGTCTTTCCTCCGCTGAAAAATTGAAATAATACGCACACCATTGGTTTTTCGCATAGCTTTTTGAACATACCCATATAGATAATGTTTTCAAATTTCATGTTTTACTTTGTTCTACATTTTGCCAACCTTTTGCTTATTTGATTATAACTGTACCTAATTGTTCTATCCCCAAGATTATGCAAGGCCTATTTTGCAATTTCAGTAAGTTTTGCTGATTAAAACAATCGTTAATCAATAAAAATGGAGATATGAGAGTTTATTGCCAGAACTATCAATAATAATGCGGTTTAGTTTTCGCTTCAATATAATAAAGTGATACCTAATTTATACATATTTATTTTCTTAAATGCATTTTTTTATATTCAATTTTGAAACTTTCAATTTTAAACTTTCGTAACCACTTTTATGTTGCCTTCCAGCATACTGAAGGTATTTAAAACATGAAAAAAAAAGAAAAAATGTGTATAAAAAGTCGTTACCTAAATATTCTGATTTCATGGTATCAGATTTAATTTCTAACTCCAATTTATTTAAAAGCAATTTTATAAAAACTTTTGAATTTAAATATAAAAAGCAAAGTATGGCTATTTTAAAATGTAAAATAATCTTCAATCCTAAACTAGGCTCTAAATTTGGACTTGCATGAAAGGATATGAAACAAATGTTGACATAATCACATGTTTAGAATTTTAAAGATTTTTTCATACTAACTTCAGAGTAATTTTGGGTTAAGAACTTTTAGAGTACAAACGTTGATAACAATTTAAATAGGGGCTAGTCAAAACTACATCACATATATCTACTCTTGGAATATTTAATCTGTACGTGAACCAAATCATCATTTGTTTGTTGTTTTTTGAAATCCATGATTAGTTTCTTCTAAATTTTTGTAATTACAGTTTTTGTAAATAATAGATGTTGTTTTTTACGTTAAATTTGCAGTTTAATTATATTTTCAATTTAAATACAAAAATGGGGGCGGTTCCATAAGTATCCGTGTTCAAAATTTAGACGCCATTATTTTCAAATTTATTTTTTTATTTTAACATAGTCGACTTTTAGGCGATAAATTTCTTCCAGTGTTCCTGACATATTTTTTAGTCCTCCAAAAAAAAAAAAAAAAA
>JXPQ01008599.1:17261-27265 GCA_001014675.1 Ephydra gracilis
GTGGTAGGTACTTGGTAACACATCTAAAGGAGATGCAAAATACTGATGAAGATTTCTTTCATGTTCCTAGCCACAGATGGGAAGTACAAGTAACTTAAACCATATGGCTGTAGAATAATTGCAAAAAAGCCATGATAAAGTTGAACAGGGGTAGTATAAGGAAAACCACTGCCTAGCTTGAATTTTTTTCGCAGCACTTGCACTGCTTGAAAACCCAGTGTCAGTATGATGGCTAAGTTAAATCAGATGGAGTATGAATATTCACCCATCAGAGAAAGTAGGTGGGATGGTGTCTCCACAATGCACGAATCGGACAAACATACCAACCATACAAAACTAAACGACAATAAAATTAAGAATTGTTTATTTAAGTACGAAATATTTGGTTTAAAATTTTTGATTAAAAACATATAGAGCAGTATGCTTGCGGCTTTATTTATCAATGAGTTGAACATTTCATATGTGCTAATTGGTGTTTATATGACCTGTGTTATATCATGAGCCGATACCTCATCAAATCTAGTTTTAATGAGCTAAAGATATAACTTTTAATTATTCTTGGCAAATTGAATTTTCTGGCAGTTGCACTGACATCATATGCCAGCACAAGTAGTTTCCAACATCTATTTACGTTTCTTCTTCCTTTTAGAAATTAACCTAATTTAATGTTGAGTTGTTGAACCGAATTATCCAATATGTACTGTTCACTGTTCAGAATAGTCTCCCTGAATGTCAATGCACTCGTTGCAACAAAAAATTCTCTTTTTGAATTCCATCCCTATATTGCGAATCTGGAAGTGCTGCAAAATACGCTGCCAAAGCTCTTCTGACTGGGAACAGATGGATCTTGCTATTTGGTATAGCAGTTGAAAACGTCGAATGCTTCAATATTTCGAATTTTGATTTAAGTTAAATGTCTTTTGTCACACCATGCATTGTTTCGTATGTAAAGGGTCTAAAAGGTTAAAATATTGAATATTCACTCATTACAATATTCAGAATTAATTGTATTAATGTTTTTTTTACTATCACATCCCAAAAAATTGATGTTAAGAACTGCTTTTAAGATTTCTGCATATTAACTCATTTCAGAGCCGAACCGAATCCAACTTTTTCTGAATCCAATACTTCCGTCAAAATATTGCTTACAGTCAGAAATCGCCACCGCAGGGTCGACATCTTCAATTTTATGCCTGTTGGACGACATAACTCAATATTTACTGCAAACTTTAAATAGTCGACTGCTAGTGAGAATTTCAAATGGTGCTGTGATAACGGATGCCGTTATAATTGCAAATAAAAACTATTCAAATATTTTATTATTTTTTCCTCAAAATTATAATTTTTTAACGTACTAAATTCAAGCAAGTTTTAGTATCAGCAAACTAAAAACGGGATGTAGGATAACAGTACCACAATGCAACGCCAAGCGAAAGTATTAAAAACAAGTGAAAAGGTTATAGTAGGCTCGAGCCAATAGTATAATACACGTCCCTTTCATTATTAACTAAAAATAACACATTAGTTTTAGTATTTCTGAATAAAGTTTATTAATCGTGACTAATTTTTTTACCCCCATTTGGAGTCAACGAATCGCGCTTTTTTTATGGTACGTATAGTAGTAAAACTGTTCAGTCAGTTCAGTTAAAAGTGAAATTTCCTCTATTAGGACCACATAGTTGTACGGAAAGTATCACCCAATTTCATGCAATCAATCCTATTTTTGGTATATATATACGTTTCCGCAGTAGTGAAATTTCTTAGAATTAAATGATAACTATGATAACTGTTTTAAAATCACATCCAATCAGGCCCACTTTTGGCATTAACATTCATCAAATTTATATTCACTCCTTGCTGCCACCATTGGGACCATATAGGTGTACTGAAGGTTCCTTTGAATTTCTTCCAATATAACCCAGCTTGGGTCCACACATTTCATACACTTTGCTTCACTCAATACTGAAATTTCCTTAAATTTGTATGTAAACTATGCATAACAGTAAAACCTGAAGTGGGACCATATAGGTGCACTGGAGGTACCTCTGATTTTTCTTCAATCATGGCCAGTTTTGAACACTATTAAATATCTTTATTATCCGCTTAATTTCAAAATTTCATTGGAAAATATAAATTCTGACGGCTGCAGTAAGCTTCAATCCGTTATGTTGGATAAATAGGTGTACTGGGGATACACGATATATTGGTCGGATCTTAACCAAATTCATACTTTGATCTAAAATTTTTCTTATCAATATATATGACATTTCGTTGACCTAGCTTAAATTTTTCTTTCTAGTTTTTGGATTTGGACGGACATGCATGGCTTAATCAATTCCTGTGGCAATGCTGATCATATTGATGTATATATCAATAGGTCTCTCCAGAGAGAGTATTCGTTTATAGCATTTTTTTAAAAGTCAAGAAAACTCTGTGAAATACATGGTNTCTCCACTGCTTTTGTTCTCGAAACTTCTTTCAGTATTTCTGTAGTTTCTAGAGTTGTGACTTTGAAATAGCTGATAAGCATTTAAAACATTTAGCCTATTACATTGACAATTTTCCAAATAAAGTACAAAGCATTCGTTCGGAGTACAGCAATTTCTGGGATTGCTGCACGGCTGATAAAAGGCTTCGTTTTGTTCGATCATTGTATGATCGAATCGCCATGGGGAACATTTTCACATAGTAGAATGTACAAAAGTCAAATAAACTTGAAAACCTTTAGAGAGTAAGGATGAGCATTTGAGCGGTAATCACCTTAATAACGCTTACCGCAGTAGCAGTTTCTACTCGCCGAGAGAAGAGGAAAAATAATAATACAATAAAATAAAGCAAGATAAAATAAGATAGTAATGTAATGCATAAATTAGTTCTTGGAGTGGATTCTTGTTTTGCAAAAAGAGAGAGTGGGAGATCCTAATAACACATAAGTCAATCAAGATTTTTCTATGGAAATATTTTATCTATGAATAAGAACATTTTATAAATTCAATTATTATTACTTCATAACATAATTGAAATAGTCTTCATATATTTACAGCGAAAATATTGGTAATGCGATTTGTATAGTTAACCTAATGATTTCAAATGTAGTTCTGCGTTGTTTTATTTTTTTCCTCGAAGTGATGACTTGTTTTATAAAAATTTGATAACTAAACCAAAATTGATGTATGGGGTGCCTGGGTGCAAGTGAATTGAAGGTAATAAGCCAGCTTAAACAATTCGAAATTATGATTTCGGTATTGGCGAAAATCAATTACTTCGGACTGAAGCTTCTATGCATTATCTCCAAATTACTGTGGAAGAGCTGATAAGATGCTCTCTGAAATCAGCAAATACGAAGAAGGTGAGGATAATCTAATCTGCTTTTTCCCTGCAATCTCAAAAACCAGATACATATAGATAAACACACATAGATGCTTCATGGCTTGTGGAGGAAAAATAGGTTGTAGAGATAGAGGCCAATCAACTTTATAGCTTGTGAAGAAAAAAAGTTTTCAGAGATAGAGGCAAATCAACTTCTCGCACGCAAGAACGAAATACTTTATTTGAACCCAACAAATCTAAGCGCAACTTTATGTGCATACGTCCAGTCTAATCCAACTACTGTCTAAGCAAATAAATTTGTCCAGATCCGAGAAGATATTTTAAATTATGCAATATTTGTATTCTCTTTTTTGTGTACACTTAACGAATATGGAATGATTTATGCAGCAAACAGGTATAAAATAACAACCTGGTTGAATGCGTCTCTTAACTAAAAGTATATCGACTAAACCATCTCTTGGTGTATACATTTCAACACAATTAAATGAATCACACCGTACACAGAATGGCTAGAGCAACAAATGACCAGTCACCTATTACATGCAACAGAAAGATTTGATGCACAGAAAATTCGAACGAAAAATTCAGGTTGCATGGATAAATTTCGCGACTCTCGGAAGGCCCATATAAACATAAATTTTTAGGTATTACCAATTCGATTAAGTAGAAAGTGTATGTTATGCCAGATCTAAGTGCCATCAATTGTATGGCACAATTCTTTCATATTCTAAGTCTCGACCGTGATTGCCATCATTCGCAACCTCAACCCCTTTACAAAATGGTTCTGTCTCGTCCACATGGGCGATATGTTCTAACCAACGCAGCCTTTGACAACGTTTATACCGCCAGAGATTTCGCACAGTGTGTGATTTCACCGGATACAGTATTTGTTATTCTTGCAGTAAGGCCAATATATCTAGTGAGGATTTTTCTCCACATCTTGAAAGCACTCATGCATCAATACCGTACGAATGAACGGATATCAGAACCTGTTTTACGTGCTCGCTTTAACGCTTCTTCCGGACTTAGTTTTTCATAGGCGGAAGGTTCAGTAGCGCTGCCATCTGCATTTATTTTATCTTTGCAATTTTCGATGATTTTATTGGCATAAATACCATTGAAAAGATCCAAACTGGTAAACTCAGACTGCGTGACATTGACAGCTTTATGGGACATGCATGGCTTTAGATTACAATCCGTTCAAACGGGTATGACTAGTGTTTGAACTATCTCAGGTATTTCGATGAATTCTCCATTGATAATTACGCCTGTGTTCCGAGTGCCTCTTCTATCAATTAGGACCAGAGAATTCAGTTGTGTGCGTTGTTCCTCTTTCAATGTGCGTGCACAGCGTTTTTTATAAACCAGGAACTTGCGGAAATTCCTTTATCATATAATTGTGTAGTTGTTGTGATCTTCAGGCAGATATCATTAATACTGATTTACCCAAAGCTTTCAATACGGTGAATCATATGATTTATTTTTAAAACAAGGGGCAATTAGTCAACTCATGGAATGGCAGGAATTTTCATGTAGTCCGTATCCGCACATGAGTAAAAATATTCAATTGCATCTCTTTTGGAAGAGCTTCAATAAAATGTCTGTAACAGTGACGTAATCGCTGCCAAGCACGCCTCGATTGTCTCTTCTCAAAGTACTTTCTGCTTCCTAGTAGTTTGACCCAATAATCTGGGTGGAAGCAGTCCTCTGGATAAGAGTTGCAATGGCTTCGTTGTCGTAATGAGAGAAATGCTTGAATTTCTGCCAGAATATCACGTTTAGCGTGAGAGTCGAAAAACGATAAGTAGATAGTGGATATTATGGAGAATGATGTTTTATTTACGTGCTTTACGATCTGGGTGTTTTATTTTGTAAAATAGCATCCGGAAATGTAGAAATTCTTTTGAAAGTTAGGTGAGTTTTTGAGATGTGCATGGAATTGATTTCATTGCCAGACACCATTTAATGATGGTGAATGTCGTTTGCGTTCCATTAATATATTGTGCATCATTTGATGTTGCGTTTTGAGATTATAAATTCCTCAAAAAGATTTAAAATTGAATATTAATTGATAATTCTTATTTTTGAGAGGTGATTACCCGCACTGGTTACATTTCGTCTTTGTTTTTTCTTTGGAATAAAGTGTACTAGGGAATGAGATTTGTTTTGGTTTTGGAAGGCTTCAGAGGTGCTTTACTAGCCTTTATGTTATAGAAAATCCGGTGTACGATTAGAAATTCGATGTTTGTATATACAAATGTTGGTTTCCTTCCACTCACTTAATTAAATGGTTATCATATATTTGAAGCAACGCATTTACGTAGTGGTTTTACCAAGTTTTATTACCGAATATATTTTCCTAAACTCAACAGAGTAACTGAGGTTTTAAGAGCTAAAGAGCCGAACGTAACATTAAATTCAGTAGAGCATCCCAAAAATAAAAGAAATCTCATTTTTACAACTCTGTAACAAAAAGATACAGATGTACATTGTTTACACAAACAATATCATATTTTTGTTCCACCATTACCAATCGCAGTTCAAATTGTTGTTTGAAGGTAAGTCATAAGCACAACAATCAATTCTGAACTAACAAGTGTCACACTCTTGTTCGAGGGTGAATAACATATTTTGTTATAAAAAAATACGATTTCTTTTTACTGTCTTATATACCGGGTTTTAAAGTACTGGTCTAAAACTACTATTCTCGCATATGACCTGCACAAAATGGCGACCAAAATCATTCCTAACCACATAAACATCTGCTCGTTTAAAAAAAATATTGCAAAATGTCCAATAAATGTCCTGGTGGTTACGCCTTCTTTAGTTTAACCCCACCTTCATTACATGCGACATTTTTGAACAGCAATGTACTTGTGTAGACTGATTCCTGCAGGTAGAAATTTTAGAAAGCAGGTATGCATTTCACTACGTTGTGCGTATTACTGTAAAGGTGCATCGATACACATAATCACCTCAAATACAATTTCATAAGTTAAATTCATAAATCTGTGGAAAATGTCCGTAAATTATCGAAGCAAAGGCAGCCACTGTCTTTTCTTCTTTCAAACCTGAATTTTGTACTACCTTACCGTTACACTTATGCTATTCATAGAAAAAGCGCTAAGATTACCGTGCACTTTTATCGAGTTCATTTACTGTCCATTTCCATTCGTATGGTAAATGCAGTTTACAAAGCTATATTTTCACCTTCTCTCATACTCAGACGTTGTCCAAAGCATTTGTGAATATGAACTACTTGAAAATAATTTTTAAACGAAGAATATGAAATTTTATACCGTATTCTTTAAGCATAAATCAATCAACATTTGAGATAATGTTTTGAGTTAGAGGTAGTCATAGCTAAATTTCAGTCATAATGTGATATTTTTTAACAATCATACGAAATAAATAACCCCTTTGAAATAAATTTAAGTACTTCCATTACTTTCCATACTGAAGAACTGCTCCTCAGTCATTCACACGTGTCATATGTTCTAGCCATAGTACCCACTTTATTTAATTCCTTCGACTTTTCCATATCCTCGTCAATTACATACAGCTCGTAGTTTCACCGAATAAACTATACGCTATCGTCCCCTTTGAAAACGGCTATTGTGCGTTCGTCACATTTTGCGAGTGAACACGGTGCAGCATCGTTTAACAGGAGTGGCATGATAAGCGGCCTGCATGTGCAACTACGTGTTTTCCGCGAGAGGGCTTGTGCACGAGTCTGCCAAGAAGAGCTATCTCTCCTACGATTTCCAGGCCGCGGCGGTCTTAGAGCCTTCAAGCTTGAAGATTGCCATTATACAGAACCTCTCCTTTGCACTCTCTGCATTGTCTAATTAAATGCATGTGAACTACAGATAACTTTGCTGTCGACATCTAAGCTATCTGCACGACACAAAGACCTTCAAGAGTTAAAGGACTGGAACAACGTCGACTTTTTGTATGAGTAAATTTCGCTTTTTTTATTTACTTGTCTGTATTATATAATGTATTTACTTATTAGGTTAGTTTTTCTTTCTTTTTAAAATGTTAAGTGTCTTTTAAACAGTAGCTGACATATACCACAATTAACTGGTAAATGCATAATTTGTGAAAGTGGCAGCTCCCTCCTATAAAAATGGTGCCATGGCGTTTTAATCCACCAACATATACAAAAGCGTGTAAATGTAAGTGATATGTCCGGGACAAGCTTTGAATTGCTTCCGTATTCACGATATGCCTTCTTGATCTTCTCCCCAATAATTTGACCTTTGATGATGATGGCCTTTTCTCAGGTCTCAGAAAATGCTTGCGGGATATAAATTTACCGCATTTAAAGAGGTGATCGTTGGAACTGACATCTTTTTGAAAGTAACTATACTGAATAAAAAATAGAATTTTTTCAAGCGAATTTTATTTTCTATGTTAGCCTATGAATTGTCCAGGCCAAGTATCTGTCTATTTTTGATTTCTTCTCCAACTGATGAAATATTTAAGTCCACATGTATTGTGCGCTTGCATAGTACGATGAACATTTTGCGATCATTCATAATAATGTTGATTCAACATTGAACAGGTTGTAGCATGCTTTTACAAAGAATCATTTTTCTATATATTTAGTATGAGCACTATTTATTTAACACCCACTAGAAATCCCTCAATTAAAACTTTATTATATGATTTTTGTTTGTGCCGTTTTCCCGTTAGCTTCAACACTACTCTGCGATTTGTAAGATCCCTATTGTATAGGGAGGTGGAACATTATTTAATGTGCCCATCAGTAACATATGTTGCCCTTGTAACAGTTTTATGACTAAATATTACTGCAATTGGTTACATGCGCCACTTTTTAAGCCATTGGATGTAGATGTGAAGACTTTTCTTTTTTATGGAATGCCATTTCCGCATTTTTTGTGTCGACAGCGAATGTAGCCGTGTTATCAGCAAAGGTCACAATTACAATTCCAACAGCTTGCCGAGTGGGTAAATCAAATGTTAATAACAGGTACAACGTTAGCTCTTCTATCCCGTCCAGGTCTACACCACCAAGTATATTGCAAAAGTTTATTGCGGGCACCTTCTTAACTTGGAAGTTGCCTAGGAAATCTCCACTACAATCCATTTGTTTTCCGGTGTATTTTGAACAACATTGACAGATCCATAGATGCCGCAATTTCGTGCTTGAGGATTCCTGTAAAATATTTTTCTTTATCAGCAATAAAAATATTGCTTACGAGAATTGTAAATAAATTTGCTTTTTCTTTGCCGGCTTTGTTAAAGGTCCATTATTTTTGCACAATTTTGGATGGATTTATTCCATGTCCGATGCTCATGATATAATCAAATATTTTATTATACACGGTGCAAATGAAATTTGCAACGTTTGTAACAAAAAGAACTAACCAAAGATATGATCACTATCACTGCAGGAGTTGATTAAGCCATTTTTGTCCGTCCATCCGTATCCAAAAACTAGAAAAAATGACTAGAGCTACATCGATGAAATATTTTAAATATTTATTCGGAAAAATAATTGATCAAGGTATGCTTAAGTACATCAATGACGAGTGTAATAATATGAAATTTTTTAATAAAATTTTTAAAATAAGGTATTTAATCGTATTTAAAAAATAGCCATGCCTTAATAAAAATCAAACGTCTCTCGAGTACACCTGTAAAGTACCAGAAGAGGCTTAATGCAGAATTATCCAGTTATCATTTCAATTTAAAGAAATTTCAGTATTGAGTGAACCTAATTAATTTATGAACCAAAATTGGACTTGAACGGATTAAAATCAGAGGTACCTTTAGCATACCGAGGTGGTCCCGACAGAGGCTTCAATGCCGAAGGATGCAAAGTTACTACAGAATACCATGATTAAGTGAACATAAAAATAAATAATATGTATATCAAAGATGAGCTTGATTGCATGAATATCAGAGTTGCCTCCAGTGCAGCTATATGATCCAAAGTCGGAGACTTTGGTGCAGAATAATTCTTAGTTTATGTGTAAATTTAACGAAATAAAGAGTGATCCTATGTGTGTTTAATGTATGTACCCAAAATGGTCAGGATCAAATGAAAATCAGAGGTGCTTTCAGTGAAGACTTTAAAGCTGAATTACCCACACTAATCATTTGCATTCTACGAAATATCAGAATCGATATGTGAGCCACCTGGTGTCTTCCAAACTGATCAGTCCGATGCTGATTATACACGGCGTAAATGAAATTGGCAAAGTATGTATTCATATAGGTTATGCGTTTAGAACACTCAGTACTAGCATCCAGAGACCCATCAAAATGTATACAGATATTATCAACGCCCTCAAAGGTATTTTTTTGGCCAGTTCCGTCCTTATCCGAAAAATACACACATATTAAAAAAAAAAAGTAGATCACCTTTTGAATTTCGTTAAGATTCAACCATTATCCCGGGTAACGCATAAGCCCTCTTTAGCTGATATTCTTCTTCAGAATTGATATTATTCAATGAAATTTCTAAATTAAGCACGAAACTAAGGCATGTAACCGTTTTCCAAAAACGCACATATTTGAATGAAGATCAGAGGTACGTCCCAAAAGGGCTTTATGCAGAACTTTCCACAGGTATCATTTCAATTTAACGAAATTTCATTATACTACTGTGTACAAATGAAAACGGGAATTTGTTTTTAATTCAA
>JXPQ01008625.1:1273-11954 GCA_001014675.1 Ephydra gracilis
TTTTTTTTTTTTTTTTTTTAAATAGTTCCATAGTTCGTATTGCACTTTTACTTTTCCCACATAATTTTTATAATTGCGTTTGTTGTCATATTCCCAGTAGCAATATTATGCTGAAGAGGTCTGTTTTGTTGCCTTTGCAATATAATTGTAAGCATATTTCAGTGGAAGTCTGTAATCGAGAACTCGCTTCAAGGCAGTCACACGAGTCAGTGCGTATTTATGCTTAAGCGCCAAGGATTCGATTGCATGTATATGCATGTAAGCGCATATTTTTTTGCTTTTTATAACAAAATACAACATAAGTTTAACAAACGCGCTGTCATTCAGCTTAAGCGTTGCTTACGTCAAGATTTCAAAACGAGCCTTTATAGTTCATTCGGTCAGCAGCAGCCGCATCAGCAACTAATAATTTTTTATAATTATTTTATTATTATATTTTGTGTTTTTGTTGAAAGTTTCAATTGAGCTTATCAGCATTGATATGCATTTTATTTGTTATTACGCTTTTCCTAGCTGCTTTTATTTCATTATTTTCATTTTTGATTCCCTTTATCAGCACATTTGAAGTTAATAATCAATGACACGGCAGCTTAGTTGTCTACATTATGCAATGCGTTTGTAGTTGATAATTGGCTGTAGCGCTAATTAATATAATGAATCCAACATTTAGGGTGGCCTTATCTCATTACCAATAACACATATGCAAGTGTGATGCCTCAGTGCCTCAGTGGAAGTGCCTATGTTAGAGTCAATAATGCTGCCATTAAGTGTGTTCATAAGTGGTTAATCAGGCACGAGCCCGCGGCAGGCAGTCGACTAGCACTATGTTGTAATTTAGTAGCATCTTCCGCCGTCGCTTTACTTTATTGTGAGTTAACTCTGTGGTTGTCATATATTCTTAGCGGCTCCTCGTGACTGATAACGTGATTTGCATTGTCTTCAAACGTCCACTCTTTTATCAGGCGCATTCTCACTCGTTGGCAGATTTGCTGTAGAATTTATTAATTATTATTTATTAATAATTAATTGCTCTTTATTCATTGTGCTGTTGAAATTTCAATTTGCGTAGTTACGCTTTTTTCCTATTTTTTTATTTTTATTTATTTATTTTGTGCTTAGCGGCATGGCATGACTCAATGACTTCAGCTGTCGATTGCATGAAATGAAACTATAAGGGAATAGCCTGTGGAATATTTGCATGGCTTAAATTTCAACAGCTTGAAATGACCAACTGCGCACACGCGCGAAGCTTAAATGTCTAATGTCTTAAATTACAGTTTCTCGACTCCGCTCAAATTCAAGTCATTGGCATTTTAGAATTTGTTTGCTGTCGTTCATGTTTCCAAATGTCAAGTTCTGAGAAATTTTTCCCGTCTATAATATTGCTAATAAATATAGAAAGCATTTATTTTTTCTTTTCTCAAAATGACATCAGTTAAGAACTGGCAGCAACGATGAATCATAAGCAGACGTATCTCGGACAAATGACAAAGTCACTTCCTTCACTGCCAATTCAATAGAATGGAGCGGCCGAATCTTACAATGCAACAGAGCTGCAGAGAAAGTATTCCTCAGCTTTTGCGGTGAAATAAACTTGCTTATACAGCAAAAAGTATTTATATCTCCGGAAAGAAGTCATGGAAACGAGCAAAAATAAAGAATTTATTGAAGAACAACTCCTTCACTGGTAATTTAACGAAATTGAGCAGCCGAGTCTTACAATGAAAGAGAGCTGCAGAGAAAGTATTCCTCAGCTGTTGCAGTGAATGTAAATGCTGATTTCCCCAAAATTATGTATTTCCCCGGAACATAACATAACAACGAACAGCAGCGAGAAGAATTAAGAATTTATATAATTCATTAAAAAATCTAAGAATTAAATAATCCAAGAATTTCCACGTAACATTGGATCTGAAAAATACAAGTTTTGAGAGTAATAATTTTTTTTATGTTCCAGCCGATACCAAGGACAGTGCGTACCTTCGTAAATGGCCAGTATTCTAGGCCTTGGCCTATGCAATCATTTTCAAACCCCTATATGCGTTGCAGACTGAAAAAAGAATGTGTTCAACAGTTCGCATTTTGTTATCGTATGCAATTAAATATTTTTAAAAAATGATTTTATCAAAGAAAAAAATAGCGAAGACTTTCACATGTTCCCATAAGACCCATACTTACTTAAGGGCAGTGTGGTTTTGGTGTTTGTGTATTCGTAGCGTTGAGACATCGTGCAGTATTAGGTAGACCCGGCGCAGGCGCGGCCTTGCTCTCATACCCATTTGGATGGCTCGGCTACATCTATACGACCAATCGGCCTAGTCAACGCAGTCATTGAATTTTAATTTGTTTGTCGAAGGTGCCGTGGATATCATTCAGCCCCTTATTCCATTGGTTGCGGTATTCGGTATCAGCGCAGGAAAGGCCTTATTTCCGACGTAGTATGCTCTTTACAAAAATTAATAGTTAATGCTCTTCAAATCAGTTAGAGGTCGCTGCTTTAATAGATTATATTAGGACTAGCATGCCGAGCGACTTGTTTATGGTGGTTTTGTATTCAAAGAGACGGGCTTGTTGCTGCTTTCAAGATTTATCCATCTATTGAATTCCAGGTTGACCTTTTTGTTGATATGGATATTCAAGTTTTGGTTTGCACTCGAAACTTGAAATTTTCCATTTTAAAATACTCTCCTAAGTTAAAACCCCAATACGTTGGCACAACGTACTTTGCCTTTATCTCAAGAACCACTTGATCCATTTTCTATGCTTTTTTTGCAACAGCTAATTTTCTCCATTAAACTTAAACAGCCACAATAAAGCATGTCACTAAGCCGGTAGTCTTGACTGACAACAAAAAACTGCCACAGGTTAGTTCCAAGCTTTACCACAAAGTGTGTGTTTCTGAAAGTCATTTCGAAAAGCCTTACGAGTTTGGTCGGGATGTCAAGCTCAGACATTTGGCGAATAGGTTATGCCGATATCTATATAGAATTGCTTCTAGTAGGCTTTCTACATTATTTGTTGCATTTAGAAAGTTTTCTCTACGTTGCGTTTTCCAAGTCAGTATTCGTAATGATAATTTTGGATAAATTTTTCGCATAGTATTTTACAGGGCACACTGAAGATTATTTTGTAGACGATGTTAAGGCGATATTTNTTGCGTTTTCCAAGTCAGTATTCGAAATGATAATTTTGAATAAATTTTTCACAAAGTCTTTTACAGGGCACACTGAAAATTATTTTGTAGACGATGTTAAGGCGATATTTCAAGTGATTTCGAAAATACTAGCAGTAGAAAGAAAAGTTATCATTGCGAAACAATGTATTTCGCGTTTTCGAAAGCCTTACAAGTTTGGGCGGGATGTCAAACTCAGACAAAATCTCGAAGAGCTTAGAGTTATTCCGAAAGTCAAAGCTGGTTGTATAAATCGACGAAAAGTTGATTTATGTAGACTGGCATCTCGTAGGCTTTCTGCATGATTCGGCGTAGTTTGAAGAACTGCTCGACGGTAGATTTTCCAAGTCGAAAGCTAAAGTGTTATGATGCAATAAAATTTTTGACATAAACTCTTTCGCAGCGCACACTACAGATAATCTTGTAAGCGGTGTTGAAAAGGCTAATGCCAAGCTAGTTGGCGAGGTTTACCATGGATGTCAGTCCGAAAGTGAAATTCAAGCAAAGTTGTCATTATGGAACCATGTTTCTGCAGCTCGTTGTTATAGTTTTAAATCTACCCCAACACTTTCTACCTCAATCTCAGCGCTTATTCCGGTACGAAATGTTCATGAATATCGTTTATTCTCAAGTATTATTTTTCGAAACTTTTTAACGTTTCATCATTATTTTAAAACATTGCTCGGTAATGAGTTTATCGATTGAGCATAGAGATTAAAAGGCTGTAAGTTAAGGTGCACGATTTTCTTGAAGAATTAACTGGCGTCATATAAGGGGTATAACTCATTTATGGACCAAGCTACATTGAAGAAGAAATAAGAGTGGTACTCTGTAAAATGATTCTAATTTTGGTGACGATTAGAAGTGATAAAGTAAAGTGAACACCTTGATGTGAAAAATGTAAAAGCAACAAATTAAACGATGAAGAGATGAGTAAACATCAAAGCTAACAGATACGTATGCTGTAAAGCATGTCACCATAAATTTTGTGAATTATATTTACATGGACGTAATGCCCAAAAAGCTGTCACGAAATAATCCATAACCAAGGCCTTATTGGGTTTGTATTAATTACTCTAAACAAGGTGCAGAACTGATACTTGAAGAGTAACTGCCACTTAGTACTTTACAGAGTACCGCTAAGAAGTGCTTTTGCAGTTCGAGTGAGAATTTGGCGTACCTCTATTTGCCGAGTAATTTGATTATGCGTGCCGCTATCGGACTCGATCAAGTCGGATAAGCCAGTTTATACTCGTAGAAAGTATATAAAGATAGTATTTTGTGGTAGAAAGTTTATAGGCAAAGGCAAGTGCTTCAAAGACAACTTGCTCTCACACCCTTTGCGCTCGCGCTCGCACTCGCTCTCTGTTGCTCTCAAACAATCAAATTGAATTTAATGCTGTTTTATAGTTGCATTTTTATATTTGCAAATTTTACATAGATGTGATTTTAAAATAACTAGTTTTTAAATATTTTGTCATTTTTCTTTTTTTTTTTTTTTTTTTAATAATAACTGTCGTATTAGCATCTGTTAAATAGAACTTTCTATCNCAACATTAAATAGTTATATTAAGATATACAGCTGATTCGTTGCCTACAGCCATGCACATTTTTTTATTTTCATTTAATTCAATTAGAAAAAAAATTAGATAAACGCACACGGCATAAATCGAATGTGCTTAAAATTATTTAAAGCAAGTAACACTTTATACAAATATTTGTGACTAAATAAGCTTGAATATGGCTGCATTCAAGCTTAGTAGCGTACAATGCTGCAGCCTTCGCAAATATTTGTTAACATTCCAATATTTGAAGAAATAAAATCTAGTCGCTTTTTGGTTCGTTAAAAATACTGTAAACGCTTAAAAATATATATAAAATAAAAAATAAACAAAATACATTAAATTGAAATAACAAAACACGCTGTTTTAAACAGATCAACACATAAATACAAAAAAATCACATTTGTGCACTATTATTAAGAATAATTTCACAAGTGTAGCTTTGAAAAAAAATCTCGACAAAATAACAACCCAACACCGCGTTACTACATTACAACTACGCTCACTAAACGTATAGCTTCGTTCTGACTAAAACTGTTCCCACAATTTTAGAATATTTACAATGAAAATGTTTATATATTGCATATGTATATTTTGGCCTCTTTTAAAGTTAACTCACAGCGCAATTAAAAAAACTACCAATTCCTAAAGTGTATCTGCCCACATCCTGCGCGCGCTCACACACAAACAAATCACAATAAATTGCCAAAGCTTTTTAAGTACGTTGGTTGAGCGTGCTTTGACTTGTGCTCGAGGACATGCCCAGCTCCTCGTCGGACTCATCGGAATCGAGCGGACTCACGCGTATGGCCTGATACCATTTGTTGGTCAAATCGGCCATTTGCGACTTGCACTCGTGCAGCTCCTGGCTATTGAAGCGACGCGTGAAGAATGGTATGAAGTACTTGCGATCTAAGCGCCCGAAATTGTCGATGCGCGTTTGTGCAAATGCCACATCTTCCTCCTCGGTTAGCTCGGACAAATGTTCGGAGTCAATTGCCTGACCCCATTCGCGTGTTTTCGACAGTGAGATGGATTTGCTGCGCTTGCGTGAGCCGCTGCGTCTTCGTGTGCTCGCCGCACTCGCATTGCCGGCACGTGCTGCGCGTGCGCGACGTTTCTTACCTGGTTTAAGGTACTTAAGCAATGGCATTGTCGAACCACCAAACACCAGTGTCGTGAAGAGCACTATGATGAGTGTGGTAGTTATAATCACATGACGCGTCTCATCGTTTGCGATATCCAAATGCAGCGATAACGCATAAGAGATAGCTCCACGCAGCCCCGAAAACCACATAATGAATTGCATTTTATTGGTGATCTTATGCTCGCGAAACTTATTCACTAAAAACGCCAGCGGGAATATGTTGCAAGCGCGTCCTATTAGGCACAAGACCATGGACCAAATGACGAAAGCTAGCTCGACCTGATGCTTGAACGAAAATATGGCCAGTCCCAAGTAGGCAAACACGCAGGTCTCCGCAATGAAGGCCAAGGTGCGCATTGTTTGCTGCATGGTAATCTGCGTGACAGTCGACAAATTGAAATGCGTGTAGTGGGACATGACGATGCCACAAAATAGTATGGCCATGATGCCGCTCAGATGTATGCCCTCTGCCAGCACATAAGGCGCGTAAGTGAACATTAACATGATGGCGAATTCTAAGGAGGGATGCTTGCGCAAATCAATGTGCTTCAGCAGCAAGGCGGATATTAAGGCGAACACGACACCTATGCCAGCGGAGGCGAAAAACATTTCGCAGAATGTCTTTAACGCTGTGACGATAGCTTCACTCGTTGTGCCTTGCGCGTAAGCGGTGCTATGCGCAGACTGCGTGATGGTGGTGGTCAGCACAATCGAAATAGCATCATTCAAAATGCTCTCCCCAAAAACCAACATATTTAGCACAGGATCGACATCCAAAGCATGAAAGATGGCCACTGTAGCCACAGGATCTACTGCAGATATCAGCGAGCCGAAAGCAAACGACTCCGAAAAGTTGAGTCTGAAAAAAAAATTAATAAATATAATAAAATTTAAATATGAAATCTATAAAAAAAAAGTTACTGTCGGCTTAGGTACACATTAAAATTATTAAATAAAAATCAAGAAAGTAGTTTAAGTCGCTCTGGATTAAATGCGTAAATATTGGCAAATTTTGTTAATTCGCTTTTTGTGGACCACATAGGTGTCTGATACCAATAGATCAATGGAACGCACATTAATTACATATATGCATACTTAGTACTCGAATTTGGAAAATGGAAATATAAACTATGCATTATTAAGCAGTAAAACCTCTAGTGGGACCACATTGGTGTACTTGAGGTAATTCTAAATTGCATCCCATCAATCCCATGTTGGCTCAATACTGAAACTTCATGGGATTAAACTAAGTTTGCATAATTCAGAACTAAGCCTATATTGAGAGCACATAGGCGTACCGGATGCACCTATAGCTTTCAAAATATCAGTTTTTGGTACCCATCGGTAAAATAATTAAACTCGTAAATGGTATAGAATTTCATTCTGATTGACTTGACTATAATGATTATTATAATTTGCATTCGATATCAACAACAACCTAACAAAAAAAAAAAAACGTTGTTTTAAGAACTTTGTTCCTTGTTCTTGGCAAGTTTGTATGGCAGCTATAGTCAAAATGCAAATCATTTGGACTATTTTCTGCAAAGACACTT
This sequence comes from Ephydra gracilis, assembly GCA_001014675.1. Taxonomy (NCBI): domain Eukaryota; kingdom Metazoa; phylum Arthropoda; class Insecta; order Diptera; family Ephydridae; genus Ephydra; species Ephydra gracilis. The sequence goes on from JXPQ01008625.1 coordinate 8,708, forward strand.
GTATTGGTGCAGAGTACAAAAGAAGACATTTATTCATTCAAATTCGAAAGACATGAACTGACCTGTATGCGACTTCTGCTAGTCCGAGCAGATAGCAGCCAGCTCCTATCACAAGCGCTGATATGGTAGTTCCAAATATGGCGAATACTAAGATGGATCCGATGTTTTGAAAGAAGTTACCCTTATGCAGGTTATAGCCGGATTCAAAAATAATCGGCGGCAGCAACACCAAGAAGAAACCTGTTGGCGAGAACACCTCTTCGCGTTTCCAGCTGGGATTCTCGCCAGACATTAGCTTCAAGAACAACCCGATTAAGGCACCTAAGAAGACCACAACTATGCTTTCGGGTAAATACTGAAAGCCCGTTTGAAGCATTGAATGTATTAATAATATGCCCATAATGATGACGCAAATGACAAAGAATAAACTCAACGAGGAGTTGTGTTCCTGCTCGACAGCATGATGGTCAGGCAATGGTGGCTCGGTAACGGCTGCAGTGACATTTGTAGCCGCCACTGTGCTGTTAGGCACCAAAGCAGGCGCCGTTGTGTTGACTGTTGCATTGCTTGTGGCAATACTTGTGGCATCACTAAGTGGAGCTATGCCCGCAGCGGCAGCTGTGCTGTTTTGCGTGGCATTAGTCGTTGTGTTTGTGCTTATATCAGGCGCGCTTGCATTGGCTGAGATATTCGCCGAGCTAGGTGGCAGCGCATTCACATTTACTTTGCCAACGGCCTCAGTATTTGCCACAATGGCATTTACCTTCGCCGTTGTGTCGTCAGTATTGCTGTTTTGTTGCTGTAATTCCTCAGCGCGCAGCACTGCAAAATTATCAACCAGCCAGCAGAGAGATAACGTCACCACCAATATGGTTTGTACCAATTTTCTGCAATTCGTCATTGTTGCGTTTATTTTTCAAAATTTTCCATTTGAAATTCAAAACAATATACAAAATTCACTATAAATATAATGCTAACTATTTATTTAACAATTTAAAATTTTTAATTTAACGCTTTTTTCACGAACATTCTGCTTTATTGGTTTTCTTTGAGTGCGTATTACATTTTACAACAACACGTCATGTACAGCAATTTATGTCAAGTTCTCGTTGGCCAAAAGAGCAGCACAGCTGATTGCGCGAGCACAGTTGTTTAAATTTGCAATTAAGTGGGCCGTTGAAAAATGTTAGTACAGTGTACTGCCATCATGACAGACGTATACCACCATAAATGAATAATTTAAGCCAATTTGAAACCTGCTAAGTATCTATGGAAATTTTTTTATTTTTCGATGGTTTAATTGTGAATTTTTGAAAAATAACAAGACTTTGCCAGCAGCTACCCGCATAATTTTTAAAAACCGTCTGGTCACCTTCATGTTTGCAGCGCACAGCTGGCAACCAACAACAATGCGGCAAATTGCGAATAGTGCGCATAGCGCAAGCATAAAGAATAATCGAGAAAAACAACAAATATGTTAGGAATCGGTGGATGAAAATAAATGGAGATAATTCCCTTGCGCGAAACTAACACGTAAACCACTTGAGCGAGACACGTAGATTTAGAACTAGGCTAGTGCTGTTAATAATCGAATTAATTAAAGACGTAAAATTAAGCCCATTGCTCTGTTAATTGCTTTACTAAAATGCTTAGCTTTAAGTGCATGCTAACACTGGCCGGCGTAATGCTGCTGCTGACTGCAGCGTACACAGAGAAAGCACCCTTTGTCAGCTCGCCAAAGGAACAAAAAGAAAAGTCCACAAAATTGCCGCCGTGCAAGGCGTGCACTGTGCTGGTCGAGTCATTTAAACTAGTAAGTGCATAACAAAAGTGCCTAGTTTACGAAAGTATTTAGTAAAAGACAATTTCTGTGCCTAAAGGGGTTGGATAAAACTAGCCGCGGCAAGCATGCTGGTGGTGATGCTGCCTGGGAGGAAGAAAAATTGCGCGCGTACAAATCGAGCGAAGTGCGTTTAGTGGAGATACAAGAACGCTTATGCGAGGACATTAAGCGCGGGCAAGATCAGTGCCACAACTTAGCCAATGAGCACGAGCATCTCATCGAAGATTGGTTTTTGCACAAGCAAAGTGAGCAGCCCGAACTACACACGTGGCTATGCATAGAACAGCTGCAGGTCTGCTGCCCCGAGGGACACTATGGGCCAGAGTGCAAAAAATGCAGCGATTGCTTTGGGAATGGTAAGTGCAGCACATGCATTACAAGCTTCTAACTTCTTGACCAATCGTGATCAATATTGTGTGCTTAGGTAAATGCAAAGGCGCGGGCACGCGCAAAGGCAATGGCCAGTGTGCCTGTGACGTGGGCTACGCCGCAGAAAATTGTAATCAGTGCGCGGACAATTATTATGAAGCATTTCGTGATGCCACCAAACTGCTCTGCACCGAATGCCATAGAGCGTGCGGTGATGGCGGCTGCACAGGTGCCGGTCCCAAAGGTAAGCCTGCGCAAAATACCAGACCAAACACCAGTAAAAATTAATTCCATATTGAAAAGCTTGCCGCAAGTGCAAAACAGGCTGGCGGATGGATAGCGAAACTGGCTGCCAGGATGTGAACGAGTGCATCGATCAGCCACGCAGCTGCAGACCGCAACAGTTTTGTGTCAATAACGAAGGCTCATACACATGCCTCGAGTGTGATCGTGCTTGCGATGGCTGTGACGGCGACGGCCCTGACATGTGCAAAAGCTGCGCCAACGGCTACAAACTCAAGGATGGCAAGTGCCAAGGTATGTACGTATGTACTAGCTCCATACAGCGTACTTGCTGAAGTACTTTCGTTTATTTTCTTAAAGATGAATCGACGGAGAAGCGCGATAGCTACGTGAATTTAACACGTTTCCTAACATATTTCGGCTTATGCATTGCCACCTGTGTCATCTTTCAGAGTTCCACATACATTGCTTACATTGTGGGCGCGGCTGTTGCCATCTACATAGCTGCTTCAGAATACTGGCTAAATACAACGCCAAAAGCTGGCAGCGGTGCCGGCGGCTTAACGCCACAGTTCGATACCAAACAATTAGAGGAAATGCTTATGAAGAATTTATAAGTAGCCAGTAGTAGCGTGTCAGCCAAAGAAGATACGCATAATGAATTAAGTATTAAAGTTGAGCTGATTCGTAGTAATTATGTGAACCGATATAGCCATTAAGTGTAGCATTTTGCACGGAAGCCCTTGTTTTTTGTGCACATTGTAGCTGCAGTGCATTTCCTTGGTTATATTG
>JXPQ01008688.1:7391-21837 GCA_001014675.1 Ephydra gracilis
ATAATAATAATAATAATAATTTTTGTGAAAAACACATCACACCTAAATGTTAGAATGTTAACGTTATCCTCTAACCAATTAATCATATGGGAAATAATCTGATTGCGCTATATGGCTTGAGCTAAATGCTACAGTTTGTACGCGGTAGCTGCAGGCAATTTTTCAGTTTTAATTTAGTGTAATGCTGGATTTTTTCAATAAGCACTAAAATTTGTCTATTTTATGCAATTATTTCTTTGGCAAATTTAGTTAACGCCGAACAACAAAACTTTGCTATCATTAGCGCATTTTTATTACGCCCGTACTGCATTTGAATTGATGTTGGCAATCATTTAGGTTTGGTATATTTTCCTTTAATTAAATGTCACCTATTTTTTTACCAATTGTTTCATTTAAAAAGTTAATTATTCAGCTTTTTCAAATCTATTATTTTTTCAATGACATACACTACTGTCTTTTCAATTCATCTGATAAAAACAGAAAATATTCAGGTGAGGCAAAACAGTTTCGCTAAAAAAATTCAACTTTTCATGATAAGAAATAAATTTGCACTTAAAGAAGTGGAATTACAGATTTTTCTCTCTTTGGATTTTACTATTCCACTTAGAGCATATTTTGGCAATAGGTGGAGTGGAATTTGAATAATTGAATCACTTAGAGATTTATTTCGATAANGAATAATTAAATCACTTAGAGATTTATTTCGATAATCTAGGTTCCACCTAGCCTAGTTTAGCAATAGAAGCAAATTCCTGCAGAATGAAGTATGCACAAACAGAATAACCCGAGTCTATGTCTGATTGCTATAAAAGCATTATATATTTTTGCCATACATATTTAATGTTCAGATATTTATTAACATTAGGCTTTACCCTTTACCGTTCAAGTGGTAATTTATCGTGTTTGACCACGCCAAGAATAACATTGTTTTTAAAATCTTTAAATGCAATATAGCAATTAAAGGTAGTATTGAAATTTTTTCATAAACATTTTAGTATTTTTCAATTCCATCATCATTATGAAGATTCATATTTAGACAATTTTGAATCAGCGAAGCAGTCTGAAAAAAAGGATTAATTCAATCCTTACTGAAACAACAAGTGTCATGCGAAAGAGGAACACTGCTTATACAAAATAATTTGTTAAAAGTATATAATGTAATCCTACTTTCAAAATGGTTCAATAAATAAACAATATATCTTATCGCAAACTGAAAATTGTTCTTGTTTAAAAAACTATACCACTAAACAATAAATGGTTACAAATATATCCGAAATTAAACGATGCGCACGAAAGTTGCGAGTGCTTTTAAAATTACTCCATCTGATCTATGTTCATCCAGTTCGCAAAACTCTGACGTTACCAATATCATCATTACCAGTGTCGACTTTTTCAACAAATTATCCTATTGTTCAAGTTCGGTATTTGCGCTGGAGGGTCGATGAACATGATTTAAAGAAATATAACTTTTGCTTCCTATCGTTAAGATTGTTCGCATGACATTCACAAAAAAGTTCACAGTTTTCGCCACTTCCGTAGTTCATGTTGCAAAATCTGCATTTATTTATTTTTTTTTATTTTTTCTTCAAAATTTTTAATTCATGTCATAAACGATATNAGCAAAATCTGCATTTATTATTTTTTTTTTTTTCTTCAAAATTTTTAATTCATCTCATAAACGATATTTCCAGAGCATTACAGTTAATTTGCAAAGTTGCATTGTTGGAAAAGTTTTAATAGATTTTATTCAAACTCAACTGAGTCCATCTTTATAAAACAGAATGATTTTTGTCTCATCTTAAAAATTAAATTTTCTCAAAGGAGACAAAAGCTTTGAAGTAAATTATGTAGGAAATAGGGGTTTCAAGCTACGTTCAAAAAATGATAGTCATTCAAGCATAGCGAATTTTCTTGTATGAAGTGCTTTTATATATTTTAGTATGTCTTGAAATTAGATTTGGAGAAGGATAACTGGTCTTAGCTTAGCAACAGATAATTTTGATATTTTTCATTTTATTTTTCGGTTAGATGCATGTAATTAAGCCAAGTCCTGCTTTTCAATTTGTGAAAATACGTATCTTTCGTATTGTATATTCATTTAGTTCTTACACATTTGATAAGGTAATTTTGTTTCTAGTGAAGTTAAACTTGCACATACTTACTTGCTATACTTACTGAATTTTCATCATCTTTCAGAAACTGTTGAGTTGCCTTGTAGATTTCTTGAAAAAATGCGAATATGCGTTGCTCCTTGAAAATTTTTGCCAAACAATTTGTTAAAGTTGCGTATAAGCACAACAATCGTGGTATTTCTGCAATTGTAGAGAATTCAATATCAACGATGTGTACAATAATGGTGGTTAGCCTACCGTCGCAATCCAACAAATTGTTCAGGTTTAGGTTGTTCAATATTATGCAAACACAATTTTGCATTTTTAGGTTTTTGGTTACTTCAGAAAAGCAAAATTCCGATTTAACAGCGAATTTGTATTGCACATTGAATAGCTCGTTATATTCCACATCATAATAGTTGAAATATATAAGTAGTACATCGTTTTCCTCACAATTTGTGTAGGATTCAATACCCAGCGAAAATGGTTTTATATGAGAGAGGCTTTCCAAATGATGTCGGATAAAACAATCCATTTCTGTATAGCGTGTAAGCAATAAATCGTTAATCTAAAATATAAACCGATTTTATAAATTATTTTTAAATATCTCAATTTAAATGTAGCATTTCCAAAAACACAAAAAAAGCTATAGTAATTGCTGCCAGTAGACTCAAAATTTCGATTATGAACTCAGGGTTTAATGACAGCTAATCGGCATAAAGGCTGAAATGTTCTAGCGCAATAATTTCGGTTGATTAGCTGGTGCAGAGTGTTGTTAAAAGGCACAGCCTTTTCTATTGAATAGTTTAACTTTATAATTTTGCACATTTCGAGGACATCTCACTTTTGCTCAAACACTCTTCACAAATATGAAGGAACTTATAAACCATAACGTACGCCCGTTCAAGTTTTTACTGAAACCTAAGAACTGTGTTGTCTTCTTTATGGCATGGTATGTCGTATCAAGGACTTTGTTATTTTGTTTAAGACGTCCTATAAAGTACATCACATAGGAAATTTTCATGGTAATTTCTCGGATGTCGACGCAATAGCTTTCTTATACTTTTCTAATTTCTGGCTTTAATATAATATATCGGATTTCAAACATATGAATAACAAGTGGAGGAGCATTTCTGTTTAAAATGAACCTGGAAATGTATTTACGATACACGAATACTCTTTTTTTCAACAAAGTGAATATTTCCCCACACAAGGCATAAGCAGCGATACGTATTTCCATTTGGTCAATTCCATTTAAATCATGTAAAACTATACGAAGTTCAATTTGAATTAAAATGTTGTTATTTAAAAACCAACAATAATAGGATTTTTTTAATTGAAATTGTTCAACTATTATGAAAGTTTTATGACAATACTTCTTGGAATGCTATATTTAAGAATCATAAATGAACTTACTTCACAAATATCAACGTGTCCATAGAGCTGCTGATATCCACTTCCGGTAAGCATACTTATTTTACATAAATCTGTTATTAACATATCAACAATTCCATCCACATTATTTGTTAGCATAATTTCTTTATCTTTTTGAACAATCAAATCGTCAAGTCTATAAGATTGCGAGTCATTACAGCCATCGCAGTCTATATCATCATTGCTACCATTTGACACCGAATTTTCAATAGTGTCAAATGGACTATCTTTATACTCGATATTACTAGTTACAGCTAATAGTCCTTTGCCATCGCTCTGTGTAACTGGCTCCGACATTTCTACAAAACCCGAATTCTGTATGACATTGGAGTTTGAATGTTTTATTAGAAAGCTCTCTGTTTCATCATGAATGAATTCCAGTGGCGACAACGTTGTGTTGCTGTATCTCCGTTTGCGCATCGTATTGCTGGATTGTGGTGGCTGTGCTGTTTGTGAGTTATTACTTCCGTTGCTCTTAAAAAGTTGTACCAAAAATTCGGAATGCTTCGCTGCTAGATGTGTGCGTAAATTGGATGTATTCTTATTGTAGGCAATGGCTGCACCGCAAAGAGTGCAAACTATTTTCTGACGCGTCAAAATATTATTGGAGCTATCAGAAGGAAAACCAAAGTATTTCCAGTATTGACTTCGCATAGAAGATGGCACAAAAGTTCTGGTATATTCTATGCATTCGGTGCTCGACGAAATGTTCTCTGCTTTTGATGGTTTCATTGTAACAAATATACGAATTCCTAGAAATCTCACTGTTCAGCTATGGAATATTTAATTATCTAATTGTAGAGATCCACAGCATACTCGACAATGCTTCACCTCGCAAAATTATAAGTTCTGACTATGTACAATTTTTTGGTGCTAACACATTCCACTGACTCTAGTTTTCATATTTTACTTTATTCTTTTTTTCCTAATTTATTAATTATATGCCTTTATTTGTTTGAATACAACCAAATCCGTAATATTTTCACTTTCTTATTTGTTTACTACCAAACTGAATATTGAGCTGTGTTTACTAAGCTCAACGCTTCTTCTTATTCCTTGGTTTGCATGTTATTCACTGTTTAGCAAATAAATTCTTGTAATTTGCATTTAGCTGTATTATTACAATTTTCAACGGAACAACAAATAATTAACAGTTATCATCAAGGAAATAAAATATTTATAGAAAAAAGAAATTTTTTTTCCATGCTTTTATCAGCATCGGCATTTTTTCTGTATCGGCAGTATAGTGTGGATACGCCAATCTGAACATCTGTTCATTGACTGCATAGCCGCTTTTAAAATATTTGCTTAGATTTTCAATTAAATAAAATAAGTGAAGTTAATAACTAAAATGGCAAACATTACAGCAACAGTTATTGCAAACAGAAACAAAAAACATTTCCTTGGCGTCCCGGCTCCGCTTGGCTATGTGGCCGGCGTTGGTCGCGGGTAAGCACACACATAATTCTGTTTATATTCATTGTTAATTAAATTGAGATGCATTTAGTGCGACTGGATTTACGACACGTTCGGATATAGGACCGGCGCGTGATGCAAATGATGTATCTGATGACCGGCATGCACCGCCTGCGGTTAAGCGCAAGAAAAAAGATGAGGAGGAGGAGGAAGATGAAGATCTTAACGACTCAAATTACGATGAATTCAGCGGGTATAGTGGTTCTTTATTTTCTAAAGATCCCTATGACAAAGATGATGAAGAAGCAGACGCAATATATGACTCAATCGATAAACGTATGGACGAAAAACGCAAAGAGTACAGAGATCGCCGTTTAAGAGAAGATTTAGAACGTTATCGACAAGAGCGGTATATTCTTTTTAATATTGTATTTGTAACAATTACTTAAAAGGAAATTTTAGGCCAAAAATTCAGCAACAATTCTCTGATCTGAAGCGTTCACTAGCTGGTGTTACCATGGAAGAATGGACAAGTATCCCAGAAGTTGGCGACAGCCGCAACAGAAAACAACGCAATCCACGTGCAGAAAAGTTTACGCCATTACCTGATAGCGTTTTATCGCGGAATCTAGGTGGTGAAACGGCATCCACCATAAATCCAGCATCCGGACTTGCTTCAATGGTACCAGGCGTTGCTACACCAGGCATGCTAACGCCTACAGGCGATTTGGATTTAAGAAAAATTGGTCAGGCACGTAACACCCTGATGAATGTAAAGTTGTCTCAAGTTTCGGACTCTGTCACTGGACAGACAGTAGTTGACCCAAAAGGATATCTAACAGACTTACAAAGCATGATTCCAACATATGGCGGCGATATTAACGACATTAAAAAAGCCAGATTGCTGCTGAAAAGTGTGAGAGAAACAAATCCAAATCATCCACCTGCTTGGATTGCATCAGCCTGCTTAGAAGAAGTGACCGGCAAAATAGCCATGGCTAGAAATTTAATTATGCGTGGTTGCGAAATCAATCCTCAATCAGAAGATCTTTGGCTCGAAGCAGCACGGCTGCAGCCCCCGGATACTGCAAAAATGGTTATAGCGCAAGCTGCACGCCACATACCCACATCCGTCAGAATTTGGATAAAAGCAGCAGATCTTGAGGCTGAAATTAAAGCGAAACGGCGAGTGTTCCGTAAAGCACTCGAGCATATACCAAACTCTGTGCGCCTTTGGAAGGCTGCAGTGGAACTCGAAAATCCTGAAGACGCGCGTATTTTGTTGTCACGTGCTGTCGAATGCTGCAATACAAGCGTAGAACTGTGGCTTGCACTTGCACGACTTGAAACTTACGAAAATGCTCGAAAGGTGCTGAATAAAGCGCGTGAGAATATTCCCACTGATAGGCAAATATGGACCACTGCTGCCAAGCTTGAAGAAGCAAATGGTAATATACAAATGGTTGAAAAAATTATTGATCGCGCGCTAACATCACTATCGGCAAATGGAGTGGAAATTAATCGCGAGCAGTGGTTCCAAGAAGCAATCGACGCGGAAAAGGCTGGTGCCGTGCACTGCTGTCAGGCTATTGTCAAAGCGGTCATAAATATTGGTGTCGAAGAGGAGGACAGCAAGCAAACTTGGATGGATGATGCAGAATTTGTAAGCATTTATCTAAACTCAGAATCAAAGCCATTTTAAATTTTCAAATTTTTTCTATTATAGTGCGCCAAGGAGAATGCATTTGAATGTGCGCGGGCTGTGTATGCACATTCACTGCAAGTATTTCCATCCAAAAAAAGTATTTGGTTGCGTGCAGCTTATTTTGAAAAAAATCATGGCACTCGTGAATCGCTGGAGGCTCTATTACAGCGTGCTGTAGCGCACTGTCCCAAATCTGAAGTGCTATGGTTGATGGGCGCCAAGTCGAAATGGTTGGCTGGAGATGTGCCCGCTGCTCGTGGTATTCTATCGTTAGCGTTTCAAGCTAATCCTAATTCAGAGGATATTTGGTTAGCAGCTGTTAAACTAGAATCAGAGAACGCAGAATATGAAAGAGCGCGTCGATTGCTGGCAAAAGCGCGTGGGTCCGCACCGACACCACGTGTCATGATGAAATCTGCCAAATTAGAGTGGGCCTTGGATAGACTCGATGATGCCTTGCATCTCTTGGATGAAGCAGTCGGAGTTTTTCCTGATTTCCCAAAACTTTGGATGATGAAAGGACAAATTGAAGAACAGCGCAACCAGCTGGATGATGCAGCGGCTACTTACAATCAAGGTTTAAAGAAGTGCCCTACATCGATACCGTTGTGGTTACTTTCCGCAACGCTAGAGGAAAAGAAAGGCACTCTTACAAAGGCGCGTTCCATACTTGAGCGCGGACGCCTTCGAAACCCTAAAACAGCTATACTTTGGCTTGCTGCAATACGCGTAGAGTTGCGCGCCGGGCTCAAGGAAATAGCGAGTACAATGATGGCACGTGCTCTACAAGAATGTCCAACTGCGGGTGAATTATGGGCGGAAGCTATTTGGATGGAAACTAAACCGCTACGTAAAACAAAGTCAGTTGATGCTTTAAAGAAGTGCGAACACGATCCACATGTGCTTTTGGCTGTGTCGAAACTGTTTTGGTCCGAGCATAAGTTTACCAAATGTCGGGAGTGGTTTAATCGCACAGTAAGTAACTTCAGAAATAATTATCTAAACTTTAATAATTATTTAAACTTGGATTAGGTTAAAATTGATCCAGATCTGGGGGATGCATGGGCATACTTTTACAAGTTTGAACTTTTGCATGGCACCGAGGAGCAACAGAAAGATGTGCTCGAACGCTGTATTGCAGCTGAACCAACGCATGGTGAAGCTTGGTGCAGTGTTAGTAAAAATATCGAAAACTGGTGTTTTAAGACTCCCGAAATTGTACGAGCTGTCGTCAAAGAATTATCAATTCCAACATAGAAACAATTAAGAATTTCATTCTAATAATTTGTGGGTCCACACAGACGGATGGTGTTGCGTTCAAGTGCGCTTTTGCATTTAAAAAAATACAATTTCATGGATTGTCTGAAAAATCCTGAAATAACAAGCAGTGAATCGTGTAACACCCTACAAATTGAATAAATACTTCAATTCACTTCATTAATGCTGTAATACAGTGTGTTTAAAATTATTGCCCTTATTTTTTTATTATTCGTAAGTGCAAGGCTGACAGTTATTAAAATTTCCTTGTTCCATATAAACTTTTCCAGTCTGGCTATCACTTGTGCTATTCTGTAAAATGATAAATGATTATAAATGTAATTTCTGCATGTTTTTTTATTTATATATACATATTTCTTTCATGGTCGAAAACGCAATGAAACAGTGAATTATATTTTATTTATTTGTTTAGTTAAATTACGCATAAACGAGGTACCACAGACTACCTGTCTACTGCCTAACATAAGAACGTCAATTTTTAAAAATGTTTGAGTATTGGCTGAAACACGGTCTTCTCTTAGCGGGTAAAAACCAACTACAGCAAATAAATTAAATTATATTGTAACAATTTTTGAGTCTTGGCTGAAACACGCTCTTCTCTTAGTAAAACCCAAGTAAGGCAAAGAAATGAAATTACTTTTAAACAGATTCAAATCTGCCACAATAAAGCTTATGCAGGAGTCCAGTTTTTAAGAATGTAAATGCAGCAGTTAAGCTTATGAATGAATTACTCTCGTTGCAGTAAACCACCAGTTGTAAGAATCAAACAAAATAGTGAAATATTCAAAGCAAAAAGAAAGACACGGCCAACTTCCACTGAAAACACCTGAAAAGGCTAATAATTAAATTAGCCGAACAGCCATTGAGTGGAAGCAAATGAACTCAAAAGTTTACGAACCAAGCTATCAAAGAGATTTTTCTATGTTTACCACCTATTTATATACATGCATGTAGTCTGAATAAAGGCTTTATTGCTTAGTCATGCATAGGTTACTTTTAAGTTTTGCAAAATTCCAGTATTAAGTGAACAAATATAATAAATGTATGTACTATTGTTTTTTGAAATTAGACACCTATGTGAACTAGAAAAAGGGGTCCAAAAAATTTGCCATAACACACTCATTTTTTATGTCAACATCGCCGTAACTTTCGTAGCGCTCATACTTTCAACCGATACGCTATTCGCCATCGTCTCAATAATGGCATTATACGTAGGACTTTCATCTTGAAATACGCAGTGCCCGGTCATCACATTTTGAAAGCGTTCATGCTTTAGCACCATACACACTGACCCTGTAGTAACACCTGTTTGCTATAGTAAGTCATCCTTCTCTTGATTTCTATGCTAATACTGTTGTGGATACTTATGCTGGATCTTAGGTAGACAAATTTCTAAACTTGAAACTTGATGTTTTTCATTTCAATGGATTGCCCCTTCGCTAGACTCTCTTCACGTTGACATGATGTTCTTTGCCTAGTTCTTCTTTAACCTGTTGACTGCGTAAGACGAGTTAACTCATCCAAGCAAAACATAAAGGTTTCGTTCGTAAGACGAGATAACTCATGCCGGAAAGTAAAAAACTATGAGGAGATATAAGATCAATTTTTTGATTAACATCTAATGCAGGTATTATTTAGTAATNATAAAGGTTTCGTTCGCAAGACGAGATAACTCATGCTGGAAAGTAAAAAACTATGAGGAGATATAAGATCAATTTTTTGATTAACATCTAATGCAGGTATTATTTAGTAATAAATATTTTTTTTCANTTTTTTTCATTTAGACTAAGTGTGTAATACGGGTAAATTCNGGTAACTCATTAGCACCACCTTAAGTGCGCTATAAAATTATATGCAAAATTGGTGTNTTGTGGTTCAGGTAGCCAGTCGCAAAGGATTTTATAGATTTACATTTTTTGGAAATTCTTCAGAGGCGTTGCTTCATAAAATTATTTTTTGATTACTTGTTTTTTATCAATTCAAGTGTTTGAAAGGATGTGCAAACGGCTGAAAGGATGTATAGATTTAAACATTCAGAAATAGGCCTGATTTATGATAGCATTGCATTTTATAAATAATTTGCTTTGTTTTGAAAAATATCACTCATGAATTTTTGAACTTATTTTCATTTTGGCACTAATATAAGTATTCGTTTTATTTTCTTTAATTTTTAAAATTAATTTTAGTATTTTTAATGTAATAAAACTTAAATCTTATTCTCTTTGTTTTGATTTTTTTCAAAATATTTACTATGAAACCACTTGTGTTGCGTAAGACGAGATAACTTAACTTATACGCTTAAATTGAACTGGTTAATGAATCTGGCCAATGCGTCGCTAACCTCGCGTTTATTTAGGCAAATCATGTCACCATCATCAACGTACACGAGAGGCATCACGCAACTATAGAAAATGGTGAAAGCATAGGGAATCACTTTGTGTGAGATGCTTGTTTGATATCGAAAACCTCCACCAAGTCAGGGTTCAAATTATTCAAAATAAATCATGCATGCAATTAATTAACTTCTCGCTACAAGATTGCTCGCAGGGCATTATATCTGCCTTCTTAGAGTTGAGTCGTTCAATGGAAATCTGCAAATTTCTCAAGTTCAGCTTTATAGGATGGCGTAGTATTTAAGCGATGTTGAGTTTGGCATTTCACAAACCCGCAATTCATAATGTTATTGAAATGTGCCTCCATAACGTTAGTAAACCCTTGACATCAGTTACCAGATTACCTTTCTCATCTTTAAGGAATGAAGCTCCGATCGTCAAACCTTAAATCATACATTTCATCTTTGGAAAAAACGGGCGAGCCGCATTTCTGCTCTCATTCAGCTGGATTTACTAAGTCTGTTCTCCCACGAACTTTCGTGATTATTCGAGCTAAAAAATAAAAATATTCTGTATCTCATGTTTAAGAGATTTTATTGGTGGGGCAGTTGTTTACTGAATGAAATGTTAACTAATATACACAAATTTAATCCTGAAACCAGGTAATGGTAGTGAAAATAATTTTATTAGTGATGAATTTGGAGGAAGTGAAGAAAATTCGATATTTTAGACATAATTCCTAACGAACTATAGCTTCACGACTTGTTGTAGAAGTAAACGTGTGTTGGGAACCAGATAGCAAATATGGTATTGAAAAAAATATTATAATTGTGCACATTGATCTACTTTTAAGTTGAGTTATCACGCGTGGCCAAAGATGCTTACTGTAGATCGATAATTGCTGTTGGTGTGCATTTAGTGGAGCAGTTTGTTCTCTAGCTGTAGCGTAGACTTCTTCTGGATTAGGTAATTGAAATAACTTATGCTAAAGTTTAATTTCTCCATTATTCCATGCCTGGCTGCTGTGAAGATGGCTGTGCAAGTAAACAATGTAGTTTGAAAAATTTCAATAACAACAGAGCTATGGAGCACATGTGTGGCCGCATTGTAAATACTAAAATAAGTGATTTTTGTTTCGTTCACTCGCATTTGCCTTTTCTTTTTTGTATATTGGCGTTGACGGATCGAATGTTTAGACACATAGTATTGCAGTCTCTGCAATGATGCTTTGGTCTCTCTGATCGAACCCTTGGTGTAACTGTATAAATTCCGTTGATTGTAACGTCTCTGAACATTTGTTGAAGACGCCGATCCACGCACAACTTTGACACATTTTCATTGTCCTAACGAGGTCATCGCTATATTGCAAATTAGGTTTAACGCCTTAGTGTCAACAGTAATAGTATCAGGCATTTAGCTTAGACACTCCTAGTCAAATACTGCGTTGCACTTTGGCTCTCTCTAATTGGCTGTCACGATATCTGCACTTTTATTGCAGTAGCTTATATGCTTTTCAGTATTCCCAAAGAAATGCACCGACAACTCGTTATCATTCATAAACGTAGAATGTACCATTCTACTTGATTTTCATGCAAATTAATAAATGCCTCCCAATCAAACTAAAGGATTATGTTTAGGATTGATCCATCACTGCAGCCTGGGATAATATAAAGGATTTCATCTTCCAATTTGCTACTCGGTGGACCACTTCATACAAAATTGATTTGGTGATCGAATGCATTTGGCTGCAAACTCCTTTCCAATGAACAGCAGATAATTTGTTAGGTCATTGTAGGTGCGCTGCAATTTTTAATGAAACCTGTTCAATTTCGGTACAGGACAATCGAAAACTGTTAGCAAAATAAATTTAAAAGATGTTTGACTTGTCAGTATTTGCCCGTATCGCGCTTATAGAGTTGAAAATAAAAATTAGATTCGCAATTTCCATAATATATATTCAATCGACTAAGTCTTTGCGACAATGAAGTATTCATAGAGAGCAATTAAATAAAGTGCGTTTCATTTTTAAGTTAATATTGATTTATTTNTACATTAGATTCGCAATTTCCTTAATATATATTCAATCGACTATGTCTTTGGTACAATGAAGTATTCATAGAGAGCAATTAAACAAAGTACGTTTCATTTTTAAGTTAATATTGATTTATTTAATAATTTTTCTCAGCATTTTGGTGTTATATTATTGAGCTCAGCTTTATGGTCTACGTATACAATTGGAACATTATGACTATATCGTAAAAACTTTAAAGTGAATTTAAATAAAGATAATTTAAAACAAAAAAAAAAGAAACCATACGAAAATACATTAAAAATTGTACATTTAAAAAAGGTGATGAAATACTAAGTTAGTACCAGTTCAACTGGCGTGAAACACAATTTTCATTTATAATTTTATTTAAGTTTTTATTATTTCTAAATTAATTCGTTTTCGGGTTTGACAATTTATTTGCAGTGTGTTGAGTATAAGGCGCTCTGTATAGTTAATAATTACCAGATATGAAAATAAATTTAACTGCAGCATGAGGCTGGTGTTGGATCCAATCCTGAACGTTTTGTGATGTTTAAACGTGTGAACTCTTCCGCTGTTGTTGGATGTAGACCGACAGTATTCAATAGAATTTTCATTGTCAAGCCCGATCTACAATATATTAAATTTGTAAACATTACTTTCCTTCCACAATAAATTTTTTGATTATGCTTACTTGATTGCAGCTGCAAAACCTTGAATGATTTCGCCAGCAACTGGTCCAACATAATGTAGTCCCAATACCTTTTGGTCTCCATGCAACTCAGCGATGGCTTTAACATAGCAGTAGCGAACACTCTTCTGTGGTATAAAGAATTCGGTAGGTTTATAGAAGCCGTGGAACACTTCAACTCTATCTTCGCCGAAACGCTTAATGGCAGCTTCCTCAGACATTCCGACGCAAGCATATTCCAATGGCGAGAAAACAGTTGTGGCAACATCTGTGTAATCCATTAATTGCTTCGAGTCTGCATACAATCGTCTTGCCAAAAGACGACCAGCTAAAATTGCAACTGGCGTCAGCTCTGGACGGCCATAAATGATATCACCAACTGCATAGATATTGGGTATATTTGTTTGTTCAGCCTCGTCAACGACAACCTTGTCATTTTGTGAAATCACGCCTGCATTTTGCAATTTTAAATCTTCGACTAGACCCTTGCGACCAATGGCAAAGAGCACGGTATCAAAGACATCACTGCCCTCCTCTTGTGTATCGGTANGGTATTCACATATTTCACAAGCAATCGGCCATCCGCTTGCTTCTCCACAGACAAGGGTATTGTGGTGCGCAGAAATGGTATGCCACGTTCAACCATGGAATCAGCTACGATATTAGCCATTTGCTGATCAAATCCACGCAGAACAACAGAACGCACCATAACAGTTGACTGGTACCCTAAGCCTTTCAGGAAACCAGCGCACTCAAGGCCAATATCTGCAAAACGATAGAATGCAGTTTCAACAAAAGATGCTTTTTAGTAAATTTTAACATTGAAATTCAAACTTACAGCCAGCGCCAATAACAAGTGTTTTGCCAGGTGCGTGATCCAAACTGAATAAATCATCGCTAGTTATGCCGTATTCGACGGCTCCTGGAATATTGGGATAACGTGGCCGACCACCAACAGCTACAACAATATTAAGTGCCGTCAATGTGCGCTCGGTGCCATTTTTCATCTTTGCAACAATTGTGTGAGCATCCTGGAATGAGCCTAATGCGTTAATGTACTCCACTTTTCTAGAAATCAAACGTAAATATTTCTTAGTTATTTTCTATTTGTTATTTCATTGCAGTTATTCACTTGTCTCTTAGATCAACACGTGTCACCCAGTTGACGGATTTAATGTGATTCTGCACAGCTTGCACCAGTTTGCCCCAATCTGGCTTAATTGAAGCGACGTCTGGAATTTCCCAGCCATATGAGGTAGCTTCCTATAAAGTGGCATTGATCCGTGGCGTGTTAATGAATTTTCAATATTAGCATTACATTGATAATACTTACATGTATGCTTTCACCAAGTATAGACGCCTGATGCATTAATTTCTTTGGAATACACCCGACATTAACACAGGTACCGCCTATGCCCCATTTAGTGCCCAATGGTGTTGGCTTCACAT
>JXPQ01008726.1:774-18633 GCA_001014675.1 Ephydra gracilis
TTTCATAATCAGTTATATTTGTCTCAATAAGAACTATTAAATCTAAATTATCAGTAATATTGTTTATTTCAGCTATAAGTTTACGAAATTCTGTCTTAGTGATCGGATTAATAGACATATTATTTTTAAGTTATAGGTTTTATAGTTATTTATTATGTCCGAATTTACAAAGGATTACATATTCGTAAACCATGAAGTAGGATTGTGGCCAGATTCAAGGTTATTCATTGATTGAAATTATATCAGAAGATTTCCTGATATAAATCGGACTTGCTACTTCATTTTTCTTTGTCATAATAANATGCTTCTTAATTTTTCTTGGCCAGAATTCTACCATCCTTTATCCATACGTACTTCCAATTAATATATGTTGCTTTATTTTTTGATTGCCATAATAAATTTCTATTATATGCCGTCAGTTCATCATTTATAAATATCTTTTTACACATATTTGTATTATTATTGTGGTTAGATATTTTATTTGTTGTTAATTTTATACTCTTTACATTTTTTCATTATGTCTTTTTTTTGTTTTATTTGTTTTAAATTTAACAATTAATTTGTTCTTGATTTTTATTCTATAAGCATTTTCAATGTCATATTTAGTTAGCGTGAAGCCCATTTAGTCTATCTTCTAATACTTCAGTTTTTTATCTTTTTTATAGCTCTCTTGAACAAGCTCTGTAATTTTGTTAGATAATGTCTCAATAGTATTATTGAGTTTTGATGTTGCGCCTGCATATTTTGCGTATTGACACTCAACTCAGCAATCATTTGCTTAATTTTAGCAACATCGCTCTGCACAATATGCATGTTGCTATGCGAATTCTCAGAGCGATATTTTTTATTATTTATTTCGAGAATATGATCCTCATCAACTCTGCTCCGCGACCGAGTCACTTTCTCAATCACTTGCACACGAGCAGCGCAAGGCTTATTGTTGTTCCTGCATTGCAGGCATTTCCACTCAGCCATTCCTTTCATGCTCATACTTGTCCAAGATGACTCGATGAGCGGAGATCAAGGCGAGTATTGAAAGCTTTTCTTGCACAAGTGGCAAGAGACAAAGCCGCCGCTGTCAGGAAGCACTTGTTTTTATTATTGTTTCCGCTCATATTGTTTATGCTATTTGTTACTGTTTTATTTGTTGTTTCAACTTGTTCAAAATTGTTAGTGTTATTTAATCTCAGTTTATGCTTTGCGGTATTATTTGTTTACGAACTAAGAAGTTAGTTTCGTACAGCTGTTTTTTGTTTTTGTTAATTTGCCGCTACAGTATTTTTATTGTAGCGTCACCAATTAACTTATTTTAAACTATTAATATTTTATTATTCAATTTGTTACCGTATCAATACGCTTTAAATTTTTAAGTTTGGCATCGAAAAAATTCGCGTTATTTAACTTATTATGTATGTATTTTTTACACTTTTTTTTTTAATTTTCGAGTTTTAATATAATTCTATAATGTTATATTTTGTACACTTGAATAATGTCTCTGCACTGTTTTGCCTCTTTCGCGAGATTTTACGAACTTCTACCGGTATTTCTGTATGGCTATTCATTTCGTTCCTGTCTCCATATAAAGATCACCAAAAGCTAAAACTATTTTATTATTTATTTAAAGCTATTTTGTATTATTTATTCTAGGCTAAAATTTTAAAATTATTAACAAGAATCGCAAGAGACTCGCAAAATCTTGTGCCTAAACTTTAGAAATTAAAACCAATTACGTAAAAAAAACAGTCAAATTTATTGTTAATACAAATTTACCTACATGTTTTTACAACAAGTTGCTTGTACCAACACTTTTTTGACTCGCTGTACATTTCCGAATAAAAATTTACATTGAGTTATTTATATGGTTTATTTTAGATTTTTAAATTATTAGTAAAGTATGGGTTCTAGCTCAATATTTCGTCATATATTTTAGATTTTGCAATCATTATTGAAGTATGGATTCTGGCTCAATCTATCCTCATTCTTCGACGTTATTTGCTGGTTATTCCGCTTGTATTTTTGCTACTATTGGCGTACTTGGTAAGTTCTAAACAAAAGAAATACATATATTTTTTGCTATTATTCATATAAATTTTTTTTTTCATAGGAAACTTGATAACAATATTAGCTTTGACCAAATGTCCTAAAATTAGAGGTCACGCCACAACGGCTTTTGTTTTATCATTGAGTATATCAGATCTTTTATTTTGCTCATTCAGCTTACCATTAACAGCTGTGAGATTTTTCAATGAAGTAAGTATATTTGTTACTTGAATGCTTATGTTATATTTTTATGATTATGTTATGATAAAATTTAAAATACTCAAAATATGAAATATATATAATTAATCGGCTTTGATCGAAATTCACTTGTATTTGCTTCCGTCTTGAAAATCGTTGTTGCCATTTGTCTGTAATAATATTCGTACGATCTACAAATATACAGTTTAGGCTTATTACACTGCTCCTAAATTTCTGTGGTAAGTTTGATGGTAAAATTTATAGTATACAGAAAAAAATAAATTGCTATTGAATTTAAGATCATGTTTATGATTGTTTAAAATTAGAAAGTCATAATTGGCGCTTATGTGTCCTTATTGTGGTAGCAAACTTCATCTAAGTATCGGAAAACCCATTGATTTTTTTAAGATATCTCATTTTATATTTCTATATAATATAAAAAAATGCAGATTGTACCGAACTACTATTAGGTGGGTTTAAACCTAGTTTCCATGAATATTGGCCGATCAGTATGAATTTATTATTTCGGAAATATCTTATTGAATTTTCATTTTTTTATCGTAATATTAGGAAATACCTAAAATTGTCAATATAAGTTGGATTTTAAATTCAGCACCAATTAAAACTAAGCAATCCGTATGAAGTTTTATGGAAAACTTTTCTATTTGTGAAAATATCCAATTTAAATTTTGTATTTGAGTATGATTTTATATAGGGCTTGAACGAAAATGATCACGGTGAGTTTGGTTTAATACTTAATTGCAGAGTGAACTCGTAAAAGGAATGCTGTTTTAATCACTTGTACGGCAAAATAAATCCAGGAAGCCAGTTTATTCATTATTTTTATTTAGTTAGGACGTTCGCTTCAAGTGTTTTTAAACAACATTGTCAATATCTATTTTAACAATACCAAGAATTGTAGATGACAATACCAAGAATTGTAGATGACAGTTCACTCTCAGTCACCGACATATCTATACCTACGTTTCCGGCGGATTTCGAACCGTCAGTGTCGATTTCATGAGATTGTCGGAAAGTTTGCAGAAATTTAGCATTTTCTGCTTGTGTGTCCCATTTCTAAACAGAATTCATGTTGATTGCTGACTTCAGAACTTACCATTGACACTGTAAGTCAGCTTGAAGAAAGTGAAACATAGCGTACAGTGCTTTCGTAGGGGTCGATCTAATACAGCCTGTAATCTTCATACAGGCTACCCTTTGACGTTTGTCGAATTCTCTGACCGCACATTTTTTCTGGAGTGCAGTCCACCACACTACAGCTCCATAGCAGAGAATTGGTTGAACCACTGATGTAAGAATCCAGTGGGTTGACTTTGGATAACGACCCCATCTTTTACCTCCATTGTTTCTGCAGAAGCAAAGAGCGATTAAGGCTTTGTCACATCTTGCCCTGATGTTGGAATTCCAATCCAGTTTTCTGTTAACGATAATCCCTAGGAATTTAGCGTCATCTGTCGGGATAGAGGGGCGTACTATTCATTTTAACAGTGGGACACTGGAGTTTTCTCTTTCTAATACACTTATACACTAATAACAGTCTTTCCTGGATTTGTAGTAAGTCGACGTTCTTGACACCACATGGTTATTAGGTTGATAGCACTCTGCATTATGTTGCTGAAAGTATGCAGGTATATGCAATCCAGCGGATTGCGATGTCATCTCCATAGGCAACTACTCTACACCCTTGATGGAGGAGTTTGAGAGAAGATAGCTGATTGAATTGTCAATTTTGCGTCTTTCCAATTCCCGAAGTATAGTTCTCGTCATTATATTGGTGAAAGCACCTCCTATATTAGTGAATATTGCCTTCAGGGTGAATTCCATATTTTAGGCTGACTTTTCAATAATTTTAGCAATGGAGTGTAGGACAGTTTCAGTAAATCTGCCTTAAGCGTATGGTATTTTGATTTGGATATTTGTTGCATACGCAAACGCTTTTGCATACAATGTTTTCTATCATATTTGTCATACTTTACCCTAATAGAAAAACCATTTGTATATTTAACTATCATACTTTAGAGAACGTCATAATAGAGAAACAACCTCACCTCAAAAGTTATGAAATTACTTTTTTATTATTATTATTTTTTGTGAATTTTTGTTGTTGATGGTTGTGTTCCTGTGGCCAACACTTTCGTTTTCATGTGCTCCTATTGTACTTGCCAGTGTTTTTTTACCCATCAGTCAATTGTCTGGAGGTATTGTGGTTTTGTGTAAAGTGTTTAATGCATTGAACAGATCATGCCCAAATGTATCGTTCTTAGGTATATAACTTGAAAGGGTCTTCAGATATATCAATTAAATATTGTTATTGATTTTATTTTGTTAATAGTAAGGTCAAGATGAGATGAGATCTTCAAGATATATTCGATTTCACAATAAAGCTTTAAATATTTTCGCTTTTTTTTTCAAATATGCGTTACTATAATTGGTTATTTAATATATGATCAGGTATGAAATTAGAATGTAATTGGGCACAAAAAGAGCATCATGAAATGTATTTTCTTCTTCTTTTTAATTCAGTTTTATTTTTTACAAATGTGCCTTTTGGTAATATAATTTATTATTGTTGTTTTTTCAAAGTAAAAAAAATATTTTTAATTGAGCACATCTGAGTTGATGCTCCATCGTTTGAAACCACTTATTCTCTTCACCTTTGGTGATGTCATTAGATTAAGGATTTAAAATACAAAATACACTGAGAAAAAATTGCTTATTATTGTTCTTGCACTGAAAAATTTAGCCGTACGCTAGAATTTGGTTCCTTGTATCTATTTATTATATTATTATATCATTCGTTTTGAGTAGTTCTTTTCATTAATATTATTTTTTTTTTTGTACAGAATGTTACCTCTACTTAGAAATTAATCCGAAATTTTGGTCAAATGCACTATTTGTCCTTCTCTAATACTACGGATTTTAATCATTGACTTTCTTCGAGCGAATCTCTAGTTTCAAATGCGAAGATAAAGGTTTCCATATTTTCTAGAAGGCTGCATACCATAAAATAATTACAAATATTTTGGTATTTTAAAATCGATTTGCTTTAAAACATATGCAATTGCTAGAAACTAATTCATATTTTGTGATAAATTTTTCTTTTCTCCAGAATGTAGAAAGGAATTTAGTAAATTAAAACTAACTTATATTACATAAAACAAAAAAGTAACGAATACACATATGTTGAAGAAGATAGAAATAGGGGATTTAGTTTTTGTTATATCCTAAATAAGGTGACGAACATATAATGTAAATAATAACGAAAGTATTAAAATTACAAGTTTCGTTTTTTGTTGTTTTAATCAATTTATTATGAATTTATTAATAAACATATTATACAACATAAAATAAATTACAGCTTCAACAGATAATATTATCCTTTTACTTTAATATCTTTCAACTATTTTATCGTGTTTCTTGGTTTTTGACACACCGTGACTTTTCGTTATACATTGGTCAAAGAAATCCGGAATCACAGCAATTAAGAATATAATGGAACATAGTACAAAATCACATTAGTATACCTTAAAAATAAATTCATAGAGATACTCAAATTTTGGCTAATAGATAAAAATGATTTTAAACAAAATTGAATCTCGTAAAACCAAATTCTCGATATGCGAATGATAAATATCCTCTCAGATTAATATGGCAGATTGTTGTGGATCAATTTATAATGGACAGCAATTCGAGTGCCAAATAGCAGGATTTGCGTTGATAGGAAATGAACCAGAAAATTACACTTTTAAGTACAACACGATATAATTTTATTGGTACCAGAAGGAAATATCAAGCGGATATAGACAGTCTATTAAACCCACCTTAATCGTAATTTCTCATCGCGGTCTAAAGCCTCCTTAAGATTTCTGACAAAATTAGAAACACATCATGCAAAACCAAAAATAAAGTAGTATTTAAGAAAATATTGGCAAACAGACATTTTTCCATACGATCCATAACATTACTACTTGATAAGATTTATAAAACGGAACTTATAACTGGAAAATTATATAGATGCCAATGCGTATTTTTAAATTAATTACACAACCATGATTACAGATAATAAAATGATCCGTGAACTATTGCAAATTTCCAAAAATGTAGAATTCGCGAAAGAACGACCAACACATTCCAATAGATTTACACAAAACACAAAAGGAAAAGTCTAATGCAGTGCATGAAATATCATGACAACAACATAAGCCTCACATGCGTTAACTTACAGCCATGTACCAGACCAATATAGAATGTTTAAATATCCAACAAAAAATGAAACTAGCTATGAACAGAAAAAAAGAAATGGAAAATATTATCAGAAATTATTGTAATGTAAATAGGGAAATTAATGTTAAATCGCTAATCCATATGTTAAATAGTAAATGTTGTAAACAGTCATTAAATCAAAAATAATGTCAAATAGTGTTACTTTATGGAACCCATTGTTTGGAAAAAACACAATTTCTAATAATTTCATAGATTTTGAGCAAAGTTTTAGCTCACGGACGTTTTTAAGGTATCTTTTCCTTTAATTTAAACGTTTTACTATTATTTGAATAAATAATAAAACATACCACTTGAAAGTCATCAAATAAACAACGAACGGTTTTTTTTAAATTGAATTTTGGTAATTTTAATGCTAAAATATACATATGTTAGGCCTGTGATAGTGGTCAACTAATAATGATTTTTTTTGTATTTAAATATCACAATCAAACTGAATATAGTGTTTATTATTTGGTATAATTCGCCAGAATCTGATTTAATAATTCTGAAAACCCAAAAAATGGTATACGAAATCAATTTTATATTTTATTTTGTGAAGTTTTTAATTCGGATAGAGCACTGTATTATATATTGTATTGCTAGATATTCTACCCGGCTTTGCTCCGGTTACATTTATTTCCTATGTGCGTGATATTATAGAAATGAATTTCGAATAGAAACTAACAACTGTCGATTCGTTAACGCAGTAGTTTTGAGGAATAATAAAATAACGAAAAAAATAAATAAATACAACTAACAAATATATTAGATAGGTATATAGCTGTATTTTATTGTTGCTTTTGAGATGTTTTTATATATGCTAATACTTGTAACGAAATTAAAATTAAACATAAATTTAAGATGTACTGAAAGGTAAAGAAAAAATTAAATTTACAAAATTTTAATTGGCCCGATTTCAACCAAAAAGAAATAAAAACATACTGATCGAAATTCACTGTAATACACAAATATTATAGTTCTTTGTGTGTTCCTTACTAAAATGTATCATAAATAAAATTAAGTAATAATTGCCACAGTCTCTTATATTTCAAAATTTTTTTAAATTATTTTTCAGAAATGGACTTTTGGAGAAAACCTTTGTAAAATTTTCCCTGTAATTTTTTACGGAAATGTTGCAGTTTCATTGTTAAGCATGGTGGGGATAACCTTGAATAGGTAATGACAAAGCCTGATTATGAATTTTCCAGTATATAGTTTACAATTTGAAATTTAACACGCACCTCGCATCACTCATGCTATTATGAATTAATATGAACGACAGCACCGCAAATGCAAATTATAAAATTATCCTTGAAAAGCACGACAGATGCATATTTCGAAAAGCTAACATTTCCAACGAAAGTGAGTAAGGATTGCATTAGCGTTGCGCATAATCGATCCTCGGTTGAGTTTTATTTTCTATTTTTTTTTTCTTAATCGGTTAACTAAGTATTCGTAAAAATAGATATTAAAGTAGTATTGATTTTTAATGGGTAATAAACCAGGTAACCTAATTTAACCTCAAATGTTGATATGAGCGGTCATATTTTATTCTGCTCCAGAGATTTTCTTTAACAAAAAGAAAAATTCTGGATCTTATTTAATCATCACATGTTACATTGAATTTGGTCACTACCTATTCATTCTCTTAGTGGTTATACGGCATCCAAATGTAATTTTTTCATGTTTGAAATTTACAGTGAAAATACACAAACATGTAGAACGAATTTGGCTTCAAATTGTGGGTCTCAACTAAAAAATTTTAACAAACACAATATTTAATAATTTTTACATAAACAGAACACGTGTTCCTTTTTAGTAATACAATGGTTCTAATATAGCATTTTCCGTACAGGAGTAACGGTAAACGATTGTAAGTGCTTCAAAAATTTTATTAAAGTTTTGCAAATTTTGGTTTGCAAATTGTGGTTCCCAATTGAAAAAATATTAACAAACACAATATTTAATAATTTTTACATCAACAGAACACGTGTTCCTTTTTTAGTAATACACTGGTATCTAATATAGCTTTTTCCGTACTGTAGTAACTGTAAAAGATTGTAAGTGCTTCAAAAATTTCATTTCAACGCTATGTATGTTGTTGACTTTTCTCAAATGGTACTCTCCTTAAATTATCTGGCGTCAAATTAAATTATCCAATACGTGAAATGCTAGTACAATAACTTCAATCCTTATAAAATTTGGATCTCCTACCATTCACAATGGTGATGTTGCGATCAGAATCCAAGGAGAAGTAGCATTTTCTGTTTCAGCTGTTTTGCAGCATCATCCTTTTCTGGATATTTTATCGAAAACGAATAACCCTTAACTATTAGAAACAAATAGTAGTTGTTTGCTATGACGCGAAACTTTGAATGTCCTCAAAGTGTCAGTCAATACTGCCTCCATTACAACAGATGCTGTGTCTTCGTCAGTATTCAACTACAATTCAACTCAGCAGTTATGGGCTAGTTCTGGGCCGATGACATCAAAAATGGCAATAAATGTATACTCATGAGTTTTTCTTCGATGACAAGTATTAAGTTCCAATTATAACCTGAATTGTCACCAACAGGATGGTGCCAATTTTTTGACCATTTGCGTTTAAAGCTTGACAGGAAGCTGGTTTCACCAGTCACATTAATTAGATGGCCAACAAAGCCACGTAAACATTTGGCCTAATCAACAGATGATCCTAAATGGTGACCTATTTGGCACTATAGCCCTACATGCAACTTTACTTCGGTCACTTTGAGAATACGAATATGTACCTTGAATCCGCAATATTAGACCTATGTTGCGAGAATCGAATCGATCCCAAAGCTGTTTTTACATTTTGCTTTGGCGCACTTCAAGTTTGATTGTAGTTTTTACTCAGGCCGTATGGAAGACGTTTAAAGGTTATCGCAATGAACATGTAAACTAATCGCCTAATATAGAGCCTAATGTTCATATCTAAACTATTTCTGGGGATTTTACATAGTTCGAAGAAAATAATTTGAAATAAATGACTGGGAAAAAATTATCAAGAACATATTAAATAAAGTTCCGTTAAGTCGTAACTAACAAAATAGTCTAAACAAATGTATGAGTTAGTTATGTTCTGTTTGCAGTTGATGAATTAGACTTAATGAAATAGCGGTGCCTCTTTGGTGATAATAATCTACAAAGCTGGAAAAACTTTCTAGTGATATAAATGTGTTTTAAACTTCAATAATTCCTTCAAAATAGTGTCGTCTTCGTATACATAAATAAAATTTATCCCAATACACTAGAAGCACATTTATAAAAGTACAACAAAGGAAATTAATGTTTATAAAAAAAGGGAAATGAAATATTTTGATGTCTGTCTGTAAATGTATTTAATTTAAAGACACAATGTATGGTAGAATCATTTTAGTATAATAAGAAAATGCGTATTTAGTATGTAGTTCATCAAATTGTGTAAATTCAGATTTCACTCAAAAATTTCAACATTTTATTTCAATGTCATCCCAAAATTAAGTTGCAACTCATTTTCCGAAAAGGTCAAAAATTCTTAAGTTAGTACTTAATAAGATTGAGTGATAATTTACAGGGTTAAGTTAATTTTATAATCTTCTAACCAAAAAGACTATAACACAATTTTGCTGACCTAAGCAATTTATCGTACCATTCTTTTATTAGTTTTCCTCTTCGCGACTATCACCTCTCAGTTAGGGATTGACTTTATGAGCTGTTTCTTACTTAACCATACGAGCGATGTGACTTAGCATGCGAAGCTGCTATATTTTGAATTCCTCGGCAAAGTTGATATTGTCGTATATAACATACATTGTTTTAAGCATATGCACCATTCGGAACCATCGCAGTAAGTACCAAAAAAAGGTAATATTTTCCTGTCGAAAATACCGAGTTCATCGTCTGTAGATCTTGGAGACATTCATGGTCAATGGTATAAAGTAGAACCGGCATTTTTAACGACTTCAATTTGCTGGTATTCGTTTTCTGAGGGTAAGCTCCATAACGCATTTGAAAGTCAGTTACAAGTAATCCAACGTAAATTTAAATTAACCCTAGGATATAGGTTAACAAAGCCCATAAAAATTTCGAACTCAAAGTTTTCATTTTTAGTTTTTCCATTACATCTGTCCACAAAGAGCCTTAGTTCGAATTCCGATATTCTAGTTTCATATATATGCATGTATTCACACATGCATTTTTGAAATTATTGTGAGGGGATAACTCACTAAATTTCTTAGTTTCAAAATGCACTTTGATGCATCTGAATATTGCTACATATTTATACACTATGCCTAAGTGGAACGCGCACAGCTTACGGAAACTATGCAAACTGAATCTGAAGAATATGTTAAGGTAGGTAATATGGTCCAGGATTCTCCTCGCCAAATTATGTGCAGTGTGTGTTAACTGCAATTATAAAAACAATTTGTCTAGCGTCTTTGAAAAATAAAACGGAATTACCTTTGGAATTCTTTTGTTTTTGTACATATCGTAATGACTAAAAAACATTGCAAGTATTTGTAAATTTATGGAATGAATCTGTTCGGAAGTTACGAAAAAGACAATATAAAGCATAACTTGTTCAGAAAACACGTAGTTATACAAATAGTCTAGTTGGACAGCAAAATGAAAGATGACTTTTCCACCCTTTTAAGTTGCTTTAAAATTAGTACTCATTGAAAGGACTTGGAAATACCACTGAAATATTGACATATATTAGCACCACCTCAGGCATCGTCCCAGCCATATCAGCATATCCACAAGTGTAAAAATTTTACTACATTTTTCTTAGTGTTTCAAGATTTTCAAATATATTCAATCATTCACTGACTTCAACGTCTGTTTTTTTTTCGAAATGTCGTATAATAAACTTAGTTGCACCTTTGGCCTTGTTAAAAACTTAATATTATATACAATTTGTTAACCGAATTTCTTAACTTACCAGTGCTGAGGATGTTATTACGAGCGCTTGGTTAACACTCCAAATTTTGGTGTTGAATTTTTCAAGCCATTCGTTGTATTTCTGAGCATTGCTTAGAAATGTGTTTTGCGTTTTGGAATGTCCTTGGACAGACTTCTTTTTTTTTAATTTTCTTCACCCTTTACGTTGGCTCATCAGTGTAGCTTGCTACTACAAAAGGTTCTGGCATCTTGCAAATCCTAATTACTTTGCGGAATTGAAACAAAATGGTTAAAACATGAAAAATATTTATCTAGTGATAATTTGATGTTTCAATAAGTTTTTTTTTGGTGGATTTCCTTAACTTTTAATGTTCTATGGACAAGGCATTGAAAAAATACGTGGACGTCCACCTTTAACCATATCCATAAATATCTCATTGTGTGCTGAATTGACCATTACAATATAGTACTATATTGCCATCATCAATGATGCAGCACCTTTCTTGATTATTTGTATTTTGGCACCAGTTACGAATAGCTTGCGCAGAGAAAGCAGTCTTGCTCTTCTAACCCTATCAACGGTCGGATTGCAATTAAACACTTTAGACGTTTGTTCTGATTTATCTATGCCGGCAATCTCTCAAAACCACCCAGTGAATGCTCATCAGATCTTCCAAGCAGTCATGCTTCAACCCTGTTCAGCAGCATGGGCATTTCGATCGACTGGTTTGTGCTGAGTTTTATTTCCCGAGATAATAATGCTAATGTTCTCAAATCCTTTTTGAGCGTGTACTTCCAAATGCTTAAAAGTGTAAACTTATGTTGTTATAAATATTTACGCTAGAATAGACAATGTCTTTAATTGTCATTTCAAGTATCTCATTTCAATGCGTTCTTCCCCACTAAAATTTTTTTTCGTTGAAGCAAAGTTAGTTGTCTTGTTCCAGAACCATTTTCTATGCTTCCTCAAGATATTACGACAGTTCAGTGTTTACCAGCTTCAATCTTTCACGTAGAACACTAAACAGGATTGTGAAATTAATACATTTAAGATGACTCTTTTGTTTCGAAAGTGACTTTCAGGTCTTTAAATANATTATGGGGTATAAAGCAACAAAAGAGCAAGGAACTTATCAATTTTCAATGGACTTACTTAAGAAATAACCTTTCTTCAACCCATTTCAGTCTAACTCTGTTGTAGATTTGTGAAATTAATACATTTAAGATGACTCTTTTGTTTCGAAAGTGACTTTCAGGTCTTTAAATATCTTGAACAGTTTTGAATGTGTTAACTAGACTCATGCGCTTTGTTATAATTTATACAGCCTATATATTTCAATCTAGAAAACTGCAATGTGTGATGCATCGACCCGATTTCCTCAGATTTACATCATTTTTCACAATGTTGCAAAATTGAAAAAAACCAGGATTATAAATCTTCAGTAATCAGTTTGTTCTATGACCAAGAGAGCTTTTTTGATGTTTAGATGATATCATCCGCGCAGAGGCTTCTTGATTTTAACGAATGCATTTTTACCGGTGCATTCTCGTGATGCAAAGTACTCAAGTTGTTTGGTCAAAAAATTGGTATTCCTGAAGGAATGGTTCCACGCACTTGTATCAAACGCCCATAAAATACTCTTTCTTGACGGTCTCGCTTTCCAAAAGAAATTCATGATGCACAACAACACTTTAATAGTTCATGAAATCTGTGAAAATTTTCTTCTCTTTTGACTGCAATCGACGTGTTTTTACGGTCGCAGCTCGTTCAGTGCACGCTATACACTCGGATAATACGGGATTATATGTCATATTCAAAACGTTGTTGACGATTCGTCTGTAGAAATGATCCATTTGGCGAGTGTTCGGTCGGTTTCGACCATGTAAATTATGCCTTCGTTGTCGAGCTGGTTCCTTTTCTGTATGAAATACAGGTGCTGCTAAACAGATATGCGTCGCAATTCTGTGGTAACGTGGACTTCCTCTGCTATCTCTGTAATGCTCAATTCGCGCTCAATGCTTATCCATTCTTAAATTTGGTGGATGTTTTCATTGGTTTCATGGAAACCATATTTACGCAGAATTTAGTACAAACTAGTTGTTGGAAATTGAATTCTATTCTTAAAATTGTAGCAAAAATACACAGATTTACTCTATATGGCGTTACTTTTATAATAGCCAAGCTGAAACTGAAAGTTTTATACAATATTAATTATATATGGCGAATCAAAGACGAAAAAAATGGACTCAAAAAATTTTTTTAACAGCAGACTCGATCAAACCAACTTTGTCTACTTATTTGACAATTAAACACTTCATTTAAGTTCACAAATATTATATAAAGCAAAACGGTGTTCACTGAATGTTTCTATTAAAACAAAATTTCACCTAAGTACAGTGAGCCCAGTGGCCATTGTAATCGCTTTCATAACTGCTATTTGTCCACAATATTATGTTCACCACTATGAATATAGAATCAAAAGGAAAGAAGACAAACGCCATAGGTATCTTGATAGGAAAAAGTAAATTTTTACAGTAAGTCAAAAAATATATATCATGGTATATATTGCAAAATTAATATCAGGAACACATCTTATTGCTATATTTTCAACTGCAGCTGTTGTAATAGCAAACGCATTCAAATGTTCAAAACAATAAAATCTAGTTTGTCGTGTACACTTGAAGTCAAACTTTAGATGTGTAACATATTCGAACCTTTTCGCATCCGAAATATGCTTACCTATCCCAATTAAATAAAATTGATAAAATAAGATTTCCTCATTGGTTTGGGGTTAAATATAATGATCCGATTCCAAATATTTATGTAAATACAACAAAATTGAAAGGCTTAATTGTTCCTTTGGACTAATTAAGATTAAGTTGAAGGAAGAATCAAACATTAAAGTGTTTATTAGTTTCATCATTGTTTATGCTGCTTCTTGAATGTTCGCTTGTTCTATATATCTTTTTATGCCATCACTTTTATTTGGTATTAATCTTCCTTGTTTAATATGAGAAGACAAAGCAATTCATGTTTCATCAGGATAATGCACCATGTCTTATATTAATGTAAACGATGGATAGACTGCATAAATTGAACTTTGAATTTCTTCCTTATCGACCATATGTCCAATATCTGCCCCAACGACTTTTTCCTTTTTCGGTCTTCAAAAGAATGCTCGTTGGAAAAAAATTTTGAGCAGATTAAGAGGTGATCGAAAAATTGCCTGACCACAATAAGCTTTGCATCATCGTCGAATGCAACCATATTAAATAATAATATGAGAGATTTTTGTTGTTGTTTATACAATATGAGACAGACTCAATAAACTTAGTGTACATACAAACAAGTGTATATGTATGAACTGGGGGTAAAGAAAAAAACATCTTGATTGGGAATATGTATTGAGAAGGAGTTTTTTTTTTTTTTCTTTTCATGACTGAAATCTTAAACATATTAAATTGACTTCACAATATTTAGCAACTTACACCATATTTAGAATGTAGAATTTTTACTAAGGAAGAATGATTTCCGCAAAGAATACAGTATGATTTCTTAATAATAGTGCTGCAGAGTAGAATCGACTGCTGGTTAACGCTATCAATGCTCAAAAGATGGTTTCAACGGTTCTGAGAGTTTTAGATGAAACAACTGGCAAAAATGTAAAATGTAACAAATAATAAGCACTTTGACACCAATTGATAGGTATAAGGAAGAGCCAAAAGTCCTGAAAAAGAATACGAAATTAACTGAAT
Organism: Ephydra gracilis; assembly: GCA_001014675.1. Lineage (NCBI taxonomy): Eukaryota > Metazoa > Arthropoda > Insecta > Diptera > Ephydridae > Ephydra > Ephydra gracilis. The sequence goes on from JXPQ01008726.1 coordinate 15,958, forward strand.
GAAAAACAGACGGAATACAAAGAAAACAAAAATAAAAAGCAGACGCTAATGAAATTTGGCTTCAAGGACACAGCTTTTTAAGCCTTTTGCTTTTCACGGAATTGTTATACACGTCGCCAAGTTTGCAACACCCAACACCAGCATCCGGAGACGTATCAAAATATATACCGATATGGTCAGGATCATAGGAATTTTAGCCGTGTGTCACCCCGTATGCAAAAAATAGATCGGCTTGAGCTAGATCAACGAAATTCGGTACACGTGTTCTTTGAAAAAAGTTTAGATTCCTTTTGAAATTGGTTAAGATCCGAACAGTATTTCAGGTACTTCTACTACGCCTATTTTTACACATATTTATTAAAATTGCGTGGTCAAGCCTACTGCAGTGGTTAGAATTGATATTTTTCAATGGAATTTAAAAATGAAGCTGGGAATTAAAACATGTAACCGTGTTCCCAAAAAAAAACATGATTCAATAATAATCAGTCATACTTTCAGACCACATTAAAATTCCCAAGAGAGGCTTTATGCAGAATTATCGACAATTATCACTTTAATTTAACGATTTTATGTGGTAAACATAAATATAATCAATGTGTATCAAAAATGAGCTTGATTGGATGAAAATTTCAGGTACCTTTGTGGTCTCTATACAGGTTTTAATGCTGAAATATACACAGTTATCACTCAAATTATTGAAATTTCAGTATTGAGTGAGTATAAATAAAATCAATGTGAATGATTGATTGGATGAAAATAAGAGGTAGCCCCAGTACACCTATGTGGTCTCAATATAGGCGATAATGCTGAATAATGCGCGGATATCATCTGTTTTTCACGAAATTTCGGTATTGAGTGAACTTTAATGTAATCATGGGTTGGATTGGATGAAAATGTAAGATACCTCCAGGGTGCCTATGTGGTTTCAATAAAGGCTTTAATGCTAAATCAGCCACAATTATTTTTTTATCATTTAAATTCAACGAAACTTCAGTATTGAGTGAACAAGAATATAATAAATGTGTGTAAAAATTTGGGCGTAATTGCATAAAAATCAGAGGGTTCTCCTATAAGGTTTCAATAGCGGCTTGACTACTTAATCATATAAAGGTTACATTCACATTTTATTAAATTCCAGTATTAAGTGACCAAATATATTAAAAGTACGTACTATTGATTCTTTGGATTCAGATGTGATCCACCAACAGAAAGTATAAAAAATTTGCCATTATTCATGAAATTAATCCAGTAATTTAAGGTTATTCAATTATCAAGCGAAGTATATTATATTGTTTGGCTAAGTCGACTGTTACCTTTTCACTTGTTTTGTATAGAACTTCAATTGAAATTAATAGTTTACGACTTTTAACCACAAAGTAAATATTTTGGTATGAAACTCAAAAAAAAAAAAAAATAAAAAGTTTTTCCGTCATTTTAAATTGTACAAGAGTACAAGAGATTTGCCATGAAATTAGCATAATACTATAAAAATGTAATGTAAATGAAATTATTTAAGAGAAAAATAAAGAAGTACTCCAGATCATACTTGCACCTGCGAAATGTTTGGTGGTTTATGTAATGTAAATGTTTTAATCCCAAAAAAATATTGAGATGGATTAGCTAAAGGAACTATTCAAATCTGATTTAGAATAAATTATTTCTCCAGATCATGATGCATATTTTGGATACCTGCAAAATTTTCCGCAATTAAAGTGCCAAATATTTTGGAAACTCACCATTATCGTGTTTTATGTTGGACTCATTTCACAAAAATATTCAAATAATAAATAACCATCTAAAGGATTTTAAACTAAGTTATGGAATTTCATTGCCTTTCAATAAAAGTAATATAAATAAAAATAATAATGTAACATTTACTTTACTTCTAAAAAAGTAACATGTCCTGTAACCAATTTTAACATTGCAGTCTATATAAATAAACAAAAAAAAAAAAGTACTTACTTTCATGAAGAATGAGTTCTTAAATCGACCTTTCATATAAAAAAAAATATATTATAATTGATCGAATATAAGCAATATTAACTAAAATATAATATATTTTGTAAATTTTAGATATGTGCTGATTGCATACAACAGATTTTACGCAGAAATATACAAAACAAAATATATTATTTTACAATTGGGATTTGTATGGGCATTTTCATTTTTGCTACTGGTAAGTTAATTCATTTATTTGTTTTTTTCTTCATAAAATCTACTTAAACAAGCAAACTAAGGAAAACTGTAATTAAGCATATTACGAAAATTTTAAGAACATTATTAAGTTCTATTAACCAGATAACTTCCTCGAAAGATGGAAATTTAAACGTACATTATAAAGCCATTCCAGAAAAGTTGGTCAATAAACAATTTCTAATTTGAAACATTATTAGGATTATTAATCTGATAGCTTTATCGAAAGAAAGAAACTTAAATATATATTATAAATTCCATTTTAAAATAGTTGGTCCATATACAATTACTAATTTGAAACTGGTGTGGACGATAAAATTGAAGTTATGATAAATATGATTTTCAACAACACGCACTGTTTCCGGCAGTTATGACAAAAAATTACAAAAGCAACAACATACATAAACAGACACATAATATATAATAAGCGCGGCAAAGCAGTCAGTACAGTTATAAAGTTTTCAACAACACGTTTACGATTTA